>UNPT01000374.1:0-50940 GCA_900536445.1 Hymenoscyphus occultus
CTGCTGCAGCCCTGGCTCGCCTGGCGCTGCTCTCCCCCCCTCCCCCCTCCCCCCTTCCCCCTAACCCCTAACCCCAATCCCTTTACATCCAAGATGATCCCACACCATTCCTCTACCACCTCTACACCTGACCACGCACTCACTCATCTTCCTCAAGAACAGGAGCTTTACAACCTCACAACCCCAGATCCCATACCAGTACCTCCCCTCCCCTCTCTTAACACACAACTTCACAACCCCAAACCCAGCCACCAGCAAAAAACACCCATTCCCTACCATTCTCCCCTTCCCCTCCTCATCCCCTTCACCTCCAAAAAACCACCCACCCCAAAACCCCCACAAGGTCCCTCCTTCCCCCTCACACCCTCACACCCGCACACCCGCACACCAGCCCACCCCAAAGCCACAAAAACCCTTATATATCTTTGAACGCCAAGAGATTGGTTATTAAAGTAGAGTAGTATATTCGGTACTCGGTACCCGGTTACTCGGTAATGGTGATTAATAAGTAAGAGTCCGAATATAGAAGGGGTAGCAAGTAAATTATAATAGGAAAGTGGTAAAGTAAGGTGACATCATCTCAAATTTTGTATTTCCTATCTACAGCTAAATCAGACTATCTCGCCTCAAAACGTACAGTATCTCACTCACAAGCCCCCTATCATATATACAATCTGACACTGTAACGAATACACACAGTAAAAAACCAGAGTTCAGAGGAGAGAAAGGAGTGAGAAGAAGAAGAAGAAGAATAAGATAGACTCATCACATCAATCCATCCATCTATGCTGAATTTGTTTTATCTATAACCCCATCCCCATTTAAATGCACACAAAAAACACACACACATACAAAAACGTCCTTGGTATCAAACGTAACTTCGAATGCTTCCGCAATAGAAGGGAGAGAGAGAGAGAGAGCAGAAAAAGATGAGGGGAAAAATCCCACACAAGACAGATGTTTTTTGGAAACCCAGACCCAACCCCACGCCCAGACCAAGAAACCCAATATCAAAAACCACATTAAAATCAAAAATCTCCCTTTACGTTGTATACAAACGTACCGGCCTCTCCCGACTTTCACTCCTCTGATCCCCCACCAATTCATTCCTCGGATCCAAGGTATGCTCTTCCATCGATTGTGTTCGTCCCAAGGGGAGTAACTCAATATGATCATCCTACCGAAAAAAATCAAAATGTGTTAATATACATCATGCGACAAAAAGCACCTAGGGCTATCGATCTCGGATTTTGGATTCCTCGGTGAGACCCACATCGTTGTTGGTCGCCCTCCGCTTTGGAAGGCTCATTTCGCCCGTCTCTATATCTGACTTCTTGGCCGTGTCCTCCGTGACACGGTCTCCGGTCCCTGCATAGCTCCCAACTCCAATACCGGCCCAAAAACTTCTCTCTGAGCTTCTAGGTCCCCATGACCAACCTGCACCTTGTCTGATTGGAAGGTGGTAGAATCTGAATGCGAAGACGGCAGTGATGAGTCCAATGGTGTATCCGAATAAGATGTCGAATCCGTGGTGTCGAAAATCAGACCATCTGGTAGCAGATATATAAATAGAGGCGAACCAAGGGATAATGGCAATTGCGAGGAGGTATACTGGGGGTGCGGCTGCTTCGTTGCGTGCTGCAATGATACGGTCGTTGTGGCCGGTTGGTTCGTCATGTTCGAGGGGTGTAGGTCCTCTCGTGAGGGATGCAGCTTCTGGAGATCTCACAGCCCGAGATGGAAAGGCGGACAGATGGGACTCGTCGGGGGTGTAGGCTCTCGGGGAGAGGTATGGGATACTGATGGCCAATTTGGAGGCAAGATAAAGACTGAGGTAGATTAAACCGGCGGAAGAGAAAGAGGAATGACCAGATGGAAAACTTCGGAATCCATCATCCAGTACATGTTTGTCCTTTTGCATGCAGATTGCGGCTGAAACTAAGATTGGAAGACCTTGATTGGTAACATTGTAATGGTCGGATGAACCCGTCAGATATAGGGCAATGTTATCTATATCTGGTTGACAACGAGAGAGTAAATCTGGACGAGGTTTTCCAAATAAATTCTTCATGCCTTGAGTGATGAGAAAAGCTGATGATAATGACAAAGCAAGCCCCAACCATCCAGTATGCCACTCCCACAACTTCCGTCTCCATATCAAACTTTGTGGTGTGTTTTTCGATACCGTTGGACCTGGGACCAAGAGGAAAGTGACTAAGAAGATGATGGCCATGGGAATGGCGGCTCCGCAGATGCCCATGAGCACAGTGGAAATCTTCTCCTGCTTGACATGAGGGAAACTGATATTGGGATCGATGAGAGAAAACGGGCGCATGTTTGGCGTTATGGTTGCCAGCCATGCCCCAATACCCGCGGCCGCAACTATTATAAACCAATCGAAGACATAACTGAGGATTAGGGTGGGTGATATTCGACCAGACTGGCCGCGCAATCGATACGACATGACGGAATGCGAGGAGGCAGTTGCAGAGGAGGAGGAGGGAGAGGAAGATGACGGAGGAAAGAGGGTAGGGAGCCGGTGGAGATATGTGCGGCAGAAGGGATCAACCCTTCGACACGGCGAGTCCGACTTTGACGAAGAGAGATTACGAAGTAAGGTCGGTGAGAGTGGTAGTACGAAGTATTAGACGTGGGCTTAAGTGCTTCAAGTGCCGTAAGAATGGTAGTGGAGTCCTCGTAGAGTCCTCGTAGAGTCGTAGCAAGAAGAGAAGAAAGGAAAATCTTCTGAAAAGGGCAAAAGACCTGTAGGAGGTGTGAGTGTGAGGTGTAACGGGTATGGGTACCTGAGATGAATGCAAGTCACCGTTTGACGTCGGGTCAGTGGTCAGTGGTCAGTGGTCAGTGGTCGTGTACGTAGTCCGTAGTCCTAGTCCATCCAGCTTAGTGCTTCATGCTCACCTTGGATGCTAAGACTCTAAGAGTGACGAGCCCTTCACATCTTCCCATTTCGCCCCAGAATGTGCAGCACCAGCACAGCGCGAAATCTCCAAGACTTTTGACTTTGCACAGCCATAGGACACCGCGACTATGGAGTTGGCATTCACGTGTGATTGGATATGAGCGAATGCCAAGGTCCCGCTGCCTATCCGCTTTGGGAAAGGCTCCACGCGACCACCATTCAGATCGGGTCGCTTTGCCTCAACTACTTGAGTACCGTATTGGCGGTGGCTTGATGACGACAAGGCCGCTCGACACCGACATAAAGTCTATATTCTGAATTCTAGAAAGAGGTTAACTTTGTTGGAACCTCACTTGAATTGACGGCAATCCTACCAGTATATTTACCTGAGTTCGCGGGTACTTCGTAGCCCACGGCTAAAAGATGGGATGAGTGGGCTACCCGAGCTCTTCGGTAAGGGCCCCTTGAAATCCCGAATCGTCAATATTGGTGCAGGAGTCAGGACGGTCCAGGGCAGCTCAAGGGCAGGGCAGGTACCAAAATAGGCTTGCCTGGATACAGGAGCTACTCGAGAACGTGTCGAAGTTCAACGAGAGACGGGCCAGATGCCAGACAGGCTTGCAGACCAGCAAATCACTTCCAAGGACCAGACTAGTCTGAGAACGCCTTCGAGCGCAAACGAAAGGGTTGGCCAGCAACAATCTACGAAGTATTTGGCGCGCGGAGAGAGCTGGCGTGATGCAGATGCAGATGCAGATGCGTAATCTTCTGAGGCTGAGCGGGGCTATCGAGCCGATCCATACGACTGCAGACCAGACGCACCTCAGGGCAAATCCGTAACAGCTGTAGTGGAGAGGCTCAATAATGGCTCATCGCTCTTGTTTGAAAAAGTCTCTACCGAACAAGTGCCGAACCTTAACACACGGGTGACAACCCTAAACTCCTTCAGCAACCGACACCACTCATTCCGTCTTCTTCATCGATATCAGTCAGCGATGCATCGAGGCTCGAGCATTTATATGATGGGAATGTGGTGTGGTTACACATGAGATCATGATCTTCCTCGGCTACATCTTAAGCTTAATAAGGTGCGAGCTGACTGTGCGGTTATTTGAACGTCTGATTTGAACGTGTGGTACGAGCGAATACTACAGTACGTCAACCTACGGAGTATACAATACTTTTCGAGATTCACATTCTGCCGAACATTCTGCTGAAAATTCTACTGATCATTCTACTACTGTAACCAGAATGCCTCTTACAACTGCGACAGATCTATGAACCACCAGAGATCGAGGACTGGTCCCGATCGCAGCCAACACCTAACCATCACCCTCCGTTACCTACATTATCGCCCTATCTAGTATCTGGTTCAAAGTAACTCAAAAGATAAGATGATCAGTACAAGCCTGAAGTACGTATCCGCTATTCGCATCTATACTCTCTATATCTTTCCTAGTCGTATATGTATTGGAAAACACGTATTCAAGCTAGACGCATACAAACTAACCAGTTGTAGGCTATATAAGTTCCCATTAGTTCGCCAGGAAAAACACTACAAGTAACCATTCTGTTACTACCCTCGCTCTTGGCTAGTTAGAGTCCTATGTAAATCCCCCTCTTCCCGCCGGTTATCGCCCCTTTTATCCCGCCGCGCCTAAGCGAAAACACCGTAATCGGTTTCTTTACTACACTACCTCGAATATTAAATATGGAAAAGGGCTCTGTAAATTTAAGTAGCGTAGAAGCGTTTAGAAGTAGAAGTAAATACTAAAGTAGTCCTCGTTTTACTTCTAGTCTAATTTATTATTATTCTCTTTTACTTTATTATTAGTTAGCCTTTATATTGCTTTTCAATAATAAAGATAATCAAAAAGGAAAATATTAATAACTTTATTAGTTGTCTAAGATAAGATATATCTCGTTACGAATTAACTCGGAAAGAATATAGCGATATCTTTAGATTTATTGGAGTAAGTATATATATATATTTGTAGAAGAATAGTAATAACTCGATTACAAGGTCCAGGCCTTCCATCTCTGCCTGTGACGAGCATGGATGGAATAGCTTTAACCAACTGCGCCAGCGGGCCAAAAAGGCACAAGAATTGATCGACGATCAATTCGCTATTCTACTACATTAGGAATGCACCCGGCACCACCCTGTGACTCCCTGCCACATGACGATCCGTCACACTGCCCCTACCTCTACGCCGAGGTACTTGGCTTCCTAGGCTGAAATGTCATGTCACGGACACTCTGTACACTCTCCTGTCATCCCTCCACCGAACAAAACGCAAAGATCCAACAAGAGCAAGACCGCCCCAGAACCATTATCAGGGGCGGGGAGGAGGTACACCAAGATCCCAAGAAGCGCTACGCGTAGAGAGCAGTCTACTGCAAGACGAACTGGACCAGCACACTTCTTCCATTACCGCACCCACCTATAAGTAATTCTAGTAGGATTCTAGTTCCTTTCCTTTACAAAGACCATTTTCGACGACTCTGGATCCCTTGTCTCTGGGTTACTACCTCAAAGTAAAGATGGTTTACGGAGAGGTTACATTAGAGTAATGTTTTTCACACTAGAAAAAACAAACGTGCGTTCCTAGGTGGAGTAAATTCCCCACTTTCCTCACTTCTTCTCCTTAAAACAACGTCGTTTAACCAACCAGATGGGCCTTCTAAGCTTTACGGGGTGATCCCTTTATTTAACCTAGTTAGAAGTAGTAGCCACTTGTATCCACTTATTAGTGCACGTCTCCCAGTTATTCGTTATTCTCTTTTATTTCAAAGTACTATGGGGGTTTTGTTTTTTATGATGGAAAAACAGACTTCAAGCGGGAGATACATAGCGACCCTGGCCTCTAGCGCTTATGGTTATACGGCTAGCTCGCCTAATTACCTGAGTAGCATGTGTATAAGTACCTATCTTCATACGTAGCGAGCCCTCTACTCTCTATCCTATATCTTTAATACAAAAGACCTTACCCAAAACTCCAGTCTATTTACATCCCTCCAGAGTCTATTTACATGCAAAAAATAACGTGCACTTCAAAGTGGAGTACAAGTGACCACCTTTCCAACACCTTCCCCATAAAACGAAGTCATTTGACTAACCAGCCCACATTCTAAGCATTCACTTCGAAGTAAATCCGAATCTGACCCAGTTCTTGCATTTGCTTGTACCCACCTATACCCACTCCAGCGTGCATAGTCGTTTTTTGTGCGTGAATATAAAACTCTGGAGGGGATATCAAACCCGTCTGGATTAGAGCCTCCATACCTCGTTCTGGGCATTACCTTTTCCATTTTAGGCAAAATAGAGGTAAGCAAGTTACTTATTAGCTTTCACAGTTTCTTTCCTGGTGGTTGAGATGTAAGTACTAGAGTTTTGAACAATTGAAAGTCCTGTAGATAGAGTAGTGTTGAAGTGCAAGTCTGTCAGATAAGCATCTGCCCACGGCCAGAGGTAAAACAGGGTGTGAGGGGCTGGACAGCTAGGAATTAGGAAGTACCTCCGTACGACGTAGAAGTAAGCGTCACACCATGTCACGTAGATCATATTAAAACCTACTATATAATGGTCCTTTTCATAACTTGTGTACTGTTTCTTGGGCAGTTTTTAGCTAATAAGCATTTGGATTACACGTTCTACTTCGTATTAGCTAAAACTCCATGTTTTTAGCTAAGACATATCGCATAAGAGTGGACCTATAGGGGGGCGTCGATCTTATTAAGCTAGTATGGTGTAACTCTTAGCTGTTCACCCCTTTTGCTTCGTAGAAGTGGCAGGCGTGGCAGGATACCGAAAAAGGCTAGAGGCCATTATTGAAGTCGCGACGACTCACGAGATCGACTGGAGACAATTGAAGCCGACAATTCGTATTATCGATAGCGACGCCTTGCAAGTGAAACCGATATGGATGGAGCTCCGAGTTTGGTCCCTAGATTCGAGCTCAATTGAGAATAGTGGGGATATGAAATGTGGTTCCGCGATCATCGCGGCTCGAGATGCTGGGAAAACAGGCCCTAGGACGAGTATTAATATCTGCTCGATCCTTCCTTCTTTTTCCATCCATCCTTCATACCATTCAAGCACATTATCCAGGCGATAAAAAATTTTCTTTCTTTTTCCACCTAATATCCTTCTTCCGGTCAAGAAACCCCTACCCAACCAAATCTTTCAACATGCAATTCTCCAAGATCTTCGTCTTCGCCATGGCTGCTATGGGTGTGACCGCTTGCGTCGACCGTGACTCCCAAAAGAACGGTGTCTGCCAGGGCTTTGAAAACTCTTTCCGAGTATGTCTCCCCTTGTCATTTACATGATAAACTCCCTGTTACAAAGAGGAATAGCTGCTAACGAGATGGGGATTTAGTGTCGCAGACCAGACGGACAAAATGTCTGCTGTCCTAACATCAGATGCGAAGACAATGGTGGAAACTAAGGAGCTTTGTGATGTACAATTGGGAGGGAGCTTGGCACGGTTGGGCGATATATAGTGCAGTTACAAAATGTCTCAAGACCGGATCTTGAGGACATGTAACTGGATATACAAATATCTGGAAACCCCATTAATTGATTAATGCAATATTCGTTGCTCACACCGAAAACATTTCTGCCGTTCCTTTATTTTACCCGCGTGTGCCATTACTGCGTATCGATCTGCTACTAAGGCCCTGTTTTCCGAGAATATTTTAATACAATCTCTATATCTTGGAAGGTCTACAAGGCGTATCTATAGGACCGTGGGGCAAAAGTGGCTCTTGTACTCTACCAGCCAGAATCGTTAGTCTGAAAAGTCCTTCAGGGCACACACGCTGTAGCTTTAGGGCAATAGAGCCTAATAGGGCATGAAACCTTAAGTAAACGTATGATAATATATGCTAGCGCATTCGATAGGAAATCAGCGATTTGGTCCCTAAACTTATATCCCTTCGTGCGGAATACACACAGTGCCTAGGCTTAGTATAGGGCTTTAAGCGAGCCGTGGCGCCGCTATGCTTAATTAGGACGTGCCAAGTGTCAAAACGCCTCGTCTCGTAACTAGTGTAACAGACTCGATATTTCTTCTAACCTACTACTTAGAATTCAAAGTGAAGAACCAAGACCAAAGGTTCGGGTATCACGGCCTCAGGCTTCCAAGGCACCAACAACACGTGATGGAGCTCCAGCTCCGTAACAACTAGTAGTATACTTATACTTAGATAGAAATCACTAAAATTATAGAAGCATTAAACTAGCGGAAGATATTAGTTCAAGTTACTCTATTTTTTATAGTAAATCATAGATTTATAACGTCTCTATAAGTGGTTTAATAAACAGCTATAACTTAAGTGTCACGGATCACGTGTTCACGTGATGCTTGTCATAATAGGAGGCGCAACCCTCGACGAGCACCCCAGGTTTCTTATAGCAAATAGGGATCGCTTAGGGTAGCTAAGCGTTCCAAGGATTTTCATTGGTTATTCATCACGTGATAAAAGGGCGACTGGCTGACTAAGTCGACCATGGCGGCCGTGAGTACGAAGGTTCTATATAAGACTGGCACGTCTGCCATTAGATAGGAGCTTCGTGCTCAACTTTAGTTATCAATCTTATCATATTGTTTGACATCTTTGATACAAGTAACGAGTTCACTTCCAAGTGAACAACCCGATAGTCTTCTTCTTATCCTAGCATACCAACCAGCGAACACCCAGCCAAGTTTAGTGTCACGAATCACGTGCTCACGTGATACTTGTCATAATAAGAGGCGCAACCCTCGACAGGCACATCCAGGTTTCTTATAGCAAATAGGGATCGCTTAGAGTAGCTAAGCGATCCAAGGATTTCCATTGGTTATTGTCACGTGACCAAAGGTCGCTAGACGGGGCGACCAGGCTAGCAGTCTAGCAGCGACTGCAAGACCGGGCTAGCAGTCTAGCACACGAGTATGAAGGTTCTATATAAGACTGGCACGTCTGCCGTTAGATAGGAGCTTCGTGCTCAACTTAGTTATCAATCTTATCATATTTGTTTGACATCTTTGATACAAGTAACGAGTTCACTTCCAAGTGAACAACCCGATAGTCTTCTTCTTATCATAGCATACCAACCAGCGAACACCCAGCCAAGTTTAGTTAGCCAGTTTGAGTATTCGTTACATTTAGTTAGCCAGTTTGAGTATTCGTTATATTAAGGTATAACTACTACAGATAGAACCACCAGGAATTATAACCTAACGTTAGGGCGGCGTTGTGTGTATTCCGCACGAAGGGATAATATAGCTAGGTTTTTTAACTAGATAGGAACTTAAACTATAGACTCCTATAGAACTCTAGGAATAGAGTATATAGAGCGCTCGTAGGATAATATTAAGGAGGACTTATTAGTCCTAAGTAATAAGTCCTTTTTCATATCTTTTAGTAATAAGGATATTATACCTTAATATTCTAGAATTAGAGTTTACTAGGTACTTGGCTCTGTACGTAGACGGACTCTTAGACAGCTAAATATGGCCCATATAATATGTGACGGTTCTGACCGTCACGTGCTATCTCAGCCTTGACTAGCGTGGCTTGGCATCACACCTTGTATTTAGACTCGAGCTCTCCTCTTCTCTTCAGCTTAGAATCTTCGAATAGACAGTTCCACAGTGCCAAACTTACACCTGGCGTAGTCGTGCATTCGTGTGCGGTCCATCAGCTGTGCGTGTCGTCACATAATATGCCATTTGACGATATGGCGGCTTAATATCGTCTCGGAAAACAGGCCCTAAAATGTCGAGCCCAAGCGGTATGCATTAATGGCAGACGTAAGTACTTATTCGTGATGTCTTTTCTTTCCATACACAGCTCTTGTTTCAATTCAATAGAGTTCAAAGAATCTAAATACTCCTCATTGAATTTAGGATAAATTTCGACTGAAAGCTGGAGTTGCATTAGGAGAGGAACTGTAAGTCGCTCTTCCATACTTGTAAGATTTTACTCGAGTAAGCTCTACAGGTGAATAACCAATCATCTAACTCAAATTCTAGGTTCGTAGGGAGAGATGGGAAAGTTATTCCGTTCAATGGGTTCGTCTCTACAGGTATTACCCCACACTTGTGCACTCCCGCCCTCCCGCAGCCCCTCTTCCACCACATGTCAAAACAGGGATTAAGCGACACCACCACCTCCGTCTGTCCATCAGAACCTTTCCACCTTAGAATGACGTCGGGATATCGTAATCTATTACAGCGATATACCTGTTCCCTCATTCATGCCTTACATAAATTTACATCTGTCCGGACCGCGCAAAGGGTATGCTTACAAGAGGAGTTTCATCTCAGCGCCTGAGCCCTACTTTAGCCTCAGTTGGATGGATAAAAGAAAATACCTTCGCATTTCCCGTCGGAGGGTAACCTTCCAAATTTTACTACCGTGGACATTTAACCCACCATTGATCCCCCCCAGGCAGAATGAGGGTACTCAACTTATATTGCGTATAAGTATTGCCTTTCCTTTTCTCCAGTCTTTCTTTTTTCGTCTAGTATATATAGGGAAGGGAAGTAGTGCCCAAGCGCTGCGAGGCTGTATCATATCATCCAGCAAATCGCTTTGATCTTCCATCACACTCATTCTTCACCCCATCTCCTGTCCATATTTTACGCGTCGGTCTCCTCTCCTTGGAGAAGGAGTAGTTCCTATCATGATTTTAAATTCTCTTTACAAAGTCTTTTCAGCGAGCAGTTTATTACTCTATCCAGCCCGTACGTAAACAACTCCCTTCCCCCACCTCATCCAAAGAAACTGAATCCATCTAACAACCCCAAGTCGCGCTTCCTGCCCCCTCACCAAACAGCACAACACTCTCCCCCCAAATCGCGCTCCGCATCCTCGCCCTCGGCGACAGCATAACATTCGGCTTCAACGAGAACCCGGGGAACTCGTACCGGCGCTTCCTGCAATGCTCCCTCTCTACCGCAGGTATACCAGTATCCTACATCGGCTCACTCACCAACGGGGACTGGACCAATAACGCCAACGAAGGCTACACAGGACAAGAGATAACCCAAATCCTCACGTCCGCCTCCAAGATCCTCGCGCAGAAACCAAGTCCGAATGTAGTCCTCATTCACGCGGGATCCAACGATATAATACACAACACCGATCTCGCGAATGCGCCAAAGAGACTAGGCGCCATGATCGATAGCGTCGTTGAGAAGACCGATGCTGCGGTACTAGTCGCGAAGATCATTGGCTTCGGGGCGGGTGTTACGCAGTACAATGCTGCGACTGATACTTACAACAGTGCGATTGAAGGGGTCGTGGCGGAGAGGACGAAGAAAGGACTCAGGGTTAAGGTGGTGGATATGCGTGCTGTGGTTACGGCCGGTGATTTGGTTGATGGGGTTCATCCCAAGGCCTCGGGATTCAAGAAGATGGCGAAGGTCTGGTTGGATGGCTTGCAGGGGCTGGCGATTAATAATGCTACGGGGGCTTTTGTGGATGTGGGGAAGAGTGCGGTGCCAGGCAGTGGGAATTGTGCGGATTTGGCGGCGTAGAGGAGTGTGGAGTGGAGGGCTATGTTTGGGTGGTTTGGACATACTGGAGGGGGTCAATGAGAAGGAAGGACATCTTCCATTTCTGCTGTATATACATGAGATATGACTAACGATCTAAGCGATACCAAGTTTACTTTATTCTTTAAAGATCAAACGTTTTGGAACCTCTACAAGTCCGAGGAACACTTGTGATCTGTAAATTTTTACTTTCCCTCCCCCTCCCCTTTTCTTTCTCCTGTCTCGCTTCGCCTCAACGCCACAAACATACCTTATGCGTGTCTCGTTTCCATTTAATCTCGCTTTTCTCTACAATTCTTACTGCATTGTTTATTCAGACGACATTTGAAGTCAAGTTGCAAGATTACTTATCTACTCTGCATTAGTTACTATCAAGTATGGAGATTCGTGATTGACGAAGAGTAATAATACATCTACTCTCCTACTTCAATTGGTTGAATGGAGCTCGAAGAAGCGAATCATCACACTATAACATGTAAATAAGTAACTATTGCGAGAAAGAAGGGAGATATCTTTTACCTATGGTAAGATATAAGAAGGTATTAGATACCCTGAAAGAATGCTAGTACCACTAGTGTATAGTGAGTAGTAAATATCTCACCACTAACTTTGTAGAAGTTCATGGTTTTACAAGCGTCTGAGTAACCAGATAGGATGCTGCACAGTGCTCGAAGTCCATGGTTACCAATTCCTGAACTTCCCTGATAGGAGCCCTATGAGTATTATCCTGAAATCGATCTTATAGTTATACATAATCAGACGACTGCGGTACATGAAAGGTACCGTACTCGGTAAAACAAAAAGCTGAGAGCTTAGGTATATCTAAGTTCTAACCAAAATACTCGAATCGACGCAAACAAGACTTAGCTTACAGAATAACATTTATCTTTAGGGATATTTTCGTCCAAACTAGCTTGCTTTGTGTTCAAATACCGGTAGCATGGTTACAGTAAACCAAAAACCCGATACCGGTACTCAAGTACCGGTATCTGCATGACAGACGGCAGCTTTACTTCGTCCCAGGCATATTAAATGTACCCTTTTCGGGGGCTTTTGGTCTGAAATCTACTGAAGCTAGAGTTCACTAGAAAAGTTTCGATCATCATGCCAGGGACGAAGTGTGAACGCGAAACCCAACTCGAAAGTCTATTCCAAGTAGACTGCTGAACCTCCAGGGACGAGGCACCAGATCCTGTAATGATTCTGGCCTTCTTCACGTCTATGGAATAACAATCACCCTGCGAGCATAAGAATTCCGCATTTACCAAAGGAAATATTCGATGTACGCAACTATGATTAGATAGCTATTTGAACCATAGCTCATGGAATTTTTAGACGAAATCGCTTTATATTTACTGTACTGTACTGAATGATTCAGTTAAACTTAGAAGCGAGTAGCAGAGTTAGATCAAAGAAGCGCAGTCTTGGTATATCCCCGATGTGAGCTGTTAGTCGAAAGTTTATGGACTCTATATAACAAGCTACCTAGGTACATGAAAGCATAACTCAACTCTTCTTTTCACAGCGATATATCAATTCCGGAAGTAAAGTCAGAAACAAACATCACTTTCTCCCATATCGCAAGGCCATGAAGGTCTTTACTCTCTTCTGCCTTGTCGCTCTCGCCTCTCTTGGTTTGGCATGCAATACCGCCGATTGTAAAGAGCGATGTGGGGAAAAAGTCCGTATCTCTACCCCACCTCTTCTTCCCGTGGAACTTCATGGCAGCAGAATGGGACACTTACTAATGGGTTTACTGATGACAGGACGTTAAGAAAGCGGAATGCATAAACAATTCACTCAAATGTACATGTAAACCCCATAAGCGGCAAAACCCAGGCAGAAGAAGAAGCCCTCAGTTTGGGGATGGGTTGTGGTAGCATGGAATTTGGACTTTGGACAGGGAGAGGAATACCATACATTCCCGTCACATGTGCACACGTACGACAATGGGAGGCTGAAATACGCGATTTAAGAGGATGGATCGAAATTGTATGATCGTACTCGTATTGTGCAGTGAGTGCCAAGCGAGTACAAGTAGAGCGACTCAGAAACCTACACCAATTCAGAAATTACAAAGTCGCATGTCCTTTCCTTCGTCGTCTCGCCTGCTTGAATTGAAGTCTTTCAGAAACCGCAAGGAGGATTCATCAAGATCAGACACCAGTTTTCGAAGGTACAAATGAGGGAACGCTGTGTATTTTTGACGCCAAACCGTGATACGAGTCAGGAATACCTACTTCTTCCTGTTTTACGTACTCTGTACTTCGTATAAAATGGGAATTCTTGGAGGAATGAACGATGATGATTTGGTAAACCTGCTCCAGAAATGTCAGAAATGTCAGCACATGTCAGGAATTAGGAGTTTGGATGAAGACAATTTGGAACCTTGACTTGGTTCGCTTGGATCGTCAGATCGTCGGTGAGATGGTATCTTAAAATAGGGATTGGCAGCACCCCGCCTGCATCCACTAGATCATCACGTGTGGCAAGATTTTCAAGATTTTCATTGCCCCATTCTCGTCTTCTTCTCGCCAATCCTGTTCAAGAGTTAAATACAGCTCCACGTGTGAAACACGTTCAGAACACGTTTGGAGAATCGCGAAATGCAACAGACCGGAATCAAAACAGAAATCCAGTACCATATCACGTGGTCGTGATTTCTGGAATTGGAAAGCCCGGTGGAAGCGATGGATCGCCAAGGGGAAAGAAAGTGTGAAGGAACGGCAAACATCAAACAAGCATAAATAGACCAAGCCGTTTAGATGCACGACGGGAATCAAGGCAATGCAACAATTCAAGCCATTTATTTTCATCCACTAACCACTCTCCACGACGAACACTTGTCTTGCAGAAGCAACGTCAAGCAACATCGACAAATCATGCAGGTGGTGTTATGATGGTGTTATGACCCCGACCTCCTCAAAAGCAACGAGCTTTGCGCTTACAGCCCTATCTCATTGCTCCAAATTTGACATGCTCGGCAAATCCTTCAAGCAGAATGGTCAGAATAAGGAACCCCTGAAACGCTCAACAGCCGCAAATATCCCCACACACGCAGATCTCCTTCGCTAAGGAAGATCACCATAGGCCAAGATACCTGAGTCGTTGCAGGATTCCATTTACGGACATTAACATGCCGTGCTGTGTGCGGGTTCAGTTAGGGAGGCAGCGGAGGCAGGGAGGTCTCTTTGGACGATCTGTGAGTTGTGGATGATGGTTCTCGTCCCGAGCAGGCGCAAGGATGGAAGTTTCATAGCCTTTCCTCTTGGAAATCAGCGATACGAGTGGGAGACCTCAAGGAGTGCGGCCCAGCAAATTGCCATGTCATCCATTTCCTTCTTTTATACCTCACCGTCGCTGTTGTTTTTGGTCCTTTAAGCTTGATCACCAAGCGTGCTTTCGTTGATTAACCAACTTACTCTCGTTTCGCTGTCCCCATTTCTACCACAGCCCAAAGTCTTGACTCTGTCACATTCAGGTGACCAATATGCGTTCCTTTACCTCCGTGGCCATCATGGCCTGCGGGCTTAATACTGCTCTTGCCGGAGTACTAGACTTTCCACTATCCAGACGGGCAGTCTCACCAGACAATACTTGCGGAACGAAAGGAACTGGAGGAACGCCCAACGCTTATACATGTCCTACCGAACTTCCATGTTGCTCATCGAATGGATTCTGCGGTTCCACAGATGCCTATTGCCTCGTTGGAGGAGGTTGTCAAAGTCCATTTGGAACATGCAAGACACCAGAAGCTGAATCACCACCACCTACTACACCCAGTGGTGGAGAGTGCGGTCCAGGAAAAGGAAGTTGCGGCCCGACGGAGTGTTGTTCTGGTGCTGGATTTTGTGGTACTGGTTTAGGTACGTTTTGACTTTGGTTCCCTCCAGCACTGATGCTGATAAACTTGAAGATTTTTGCCAAGCTCCTGACTGTCAATTCAAATTTGGGCCTGCTTGTGATGCCAATGCCCTCCCAACCGGCACCAATACTTCCTCAATTCCTCGACCTAAAGCCGGAAATGTTCTTTACGGATCAGCAGGCATTTACGACTGCACGGAAACAGGTACAATGGCTCTTACTTTTGATGACGGACCGTACATCTACACCGAACGTGTTTTGGATTTGTTAAAACAATACAACGCTAAGGCAACTTTCTTCGTTACTGGAAACAACATTGGTATGTTTGACACATAGTGAAATTAGAAAATAGAGAAGACTAACAACTGCGATTATAGGCAAGGGAGCAATCGACGATCCATCCACACCATGGCCGGGCCTCCTCAAGTAAGTTCTGGAGCCCCCTTTCCTCCAACTTGGAACTTAGCTCAATAATTTCTCTAGACGTATGTTTGACGAAGGTCATCAAATCGCATCTCACTCCTGGTCGCATGCTGATCTTTGCAATATCACTTCTGCGGAACGCAAAAACGAGATGTACAAGCTCGAAATGGCAGTCAGAAATGTCGTCGGTGTAATCCCCACCTACATGAGACCTCCATATTCCAGCTGTAACGCTGGTAAGTCCATTACCTAGACCTTTAAACCAAGCATAAAACTCACATATAACAGAATGTGGATGTGAAGCAGACATGGAAGAACTAGGCTACCACATCACCTACTTCGTAAGCTCAGATCCCCCAGATACCAATCCACAAAATCCACTAACACATCCCTCAGGACCTCGATACATCAGACTATCTCAACAACACCCCAGAACTCATCCAGAACGCCAAGAATCTTTTCGATCAACCACTCGAAGGGAAGTCCCCCGCCACCAATGAATTCCTGCTCATCGCCCACGACATCCACAACACGACCGCCGAAGTTCTCACAGAATACATGCTGCAAGGTATCGCCGCCAGAGGTTACAGACCCGTAACTGTAGGAACCTGTCTTGGAGACGATCAGGCAAATTGGTATAGAGCTGACGCCACTACTCCTCTTGCCGCTGCCAAATGAGGCGGAGTTTGAATTTCGAGATTGTTTTTTGGGCGAGGGCGTTATTTCTTGTGGGAGAAAAATTTAGGGAAAATTGTGTAAGATTACAGTACTACTATTAGGGAGCCCTTTGAAAATCGGATTTTGGTTGGAGAGCACTGCCCTATGTGGGAATCAAACCAGATGGATGGGAGAAGCTCGCTATCTCGTTTTAATAAGAGGGCGGAGGGGACATTCATACTTGGATATGTTTGCGAATATCAAAATATCGAAAAAAATTACCACCCACCCCCAAACGTAAACAAGCTGAACTCAAGAGTCGGTGATTTCACGATCGCTCCCTCCCCTTGTAGGTGTATGATGAGCTCAACATGGATTCGAGGATGACTTTAAGCGATCCACACGCTTTCCAAAGTTTAATAGGACTCGGCAGCGAAGAAAGCTCTATTGCTATGGTAAATTCGCGTATCCAGAGATTCCTGCATACAGAAATATTGCGTTGGATACCGGCGAACGCATGAATAATCCTCCGTCTTCTAGGCCCGAGTTCTCAATCAGCTCAGTTGAAATAGATCAGAAGGCCCTGCTAATATCTTATCATGGAGTCCATCACTGCACTCATCGATGGAGACTGCGTGAGAGCAGTTTCAATCTTCATGGTTCATCCAACGCTGACATGTTCAAGAGTAGAGCATCCTATCAACAATCCAACCGCATGTGAACACAAAACATTAAAAACAAGATCGAATTTCTGACTCGGGTATTGCTGGTCTGCCACTAAATTAGGCGAGAATCAACTATCGATACAAAAAAAAGAAATACCTCGACAGAGAAGGACATGTACTGAGCAACAGGACATGCAAGACCCCCTAAACCCGCGCGATAGAAGGTACGTAGTTACAAAAGGATCTTCCACTTAGCATGTGAGAACTGATGCGCCATCTCGTCTGAATTGCTGCCCATAGGACCGAGCCCAATACAAGTACAAGTGAAAATTTACGCTGTACATTGCTCATGAATGAAGCCGTCACTTTTTTGCGCCCAGCTCACGACCATACACCGTCAGGTATTCTGCCTTGTATCGTCGCCTGTCCGCCTCGGATTGGTCCAAAAATGGCTGTTTTGATTAGCCTGACTGTCAAATGTAAGCCTGATAGTCACTAACCTTCTTCTCTGCCTCAGGGAGTGCACGGAATTCCGAAGCGAGTCGTCGAGTTGCTTCAATAACTGAAACGCCTTTGAAATCCCCAGAGGCCCATCTCTGCTTCGTGTAGAGACCGTACACTGTTTGCGGGCGTTTAGGAGCACGTGAATCTGTGATAAGGAGGTGGGTTTTGATTGCCTTCTTTGCTTGCAAGTTGCGACGAGCTTGGTTGGATAGTCTGACCTGTTCGGGAGTAAGAGACTCTAACCAGCGGGCATGTATCTTTTGGTTCTCGAGCTTGTTCTCGTTCGCTTGCTGTTGATAGGCCTGTAGAAGACGATCAGTCAATGTCAGAGTATCCCGATTGCATGTTTACCTCGAGTTCTGCTGCACTTAGTGATTTGTATCGAGCGCTGGCCTCTTTTGAGAAGTTTTCGACTGTAGTTCCCTTCCCAGCAGCTTCAGAAATGACAATCTTCCAGGCGCTTTGGGGCTTGAGTGTTGGCGGGGACAGTAACAGAGCTTTCAATTTCTTATTCTCGATCTTCTGCTTTTGCTCGGGAGTGAGAGCCTTTCTCGCCTTGGGTTTCTTGACGGCTGGCTTTGCCTTCTTCTTCACGGGCTTCTTCACGGGCTTCTTCGCAACCTTCTTCGCAGCCTTCTTCGCTGGAGCTTTCTTTGCTGGAGTCTTCTTTGCTGGCGCCGCCTTGGTTTTGGGCTTCGCAGTCGCACTTTTGGTTGCCTTTACTTTCAGAGAGGCCTTGGCTGTGGCGAAAGTTCTGGCGGATTGAGGAGCAAACTGCTTGAGAAAGCTGGTGCGCGAGACGTTGGTCAAATTGCGCGAGACGAATTTAATTGTTGATCCATTACCTCCGCTCCTACGAATGGCGGCGCGCCCAATGATAGACAACATGGCGAAGGTGGTGGCGGCGATCAAGGCCAAGGAGGAATGTAGTGTGTAGGTGCCCCAGTATGTGGCTGCACGGGTTTGTGTGGGTTTTGTGGTGCACTCGTCAATTGATGGATGTTGTCGTGGTCGCGTTCCCTGCCCCTTCAATTTGATACGGAAGCTTCGTCTCAAGGCTGAGCTAGCATGAGATAGGCCTAGCGCGGAAAGCTTGCGGATCGTACAAGCCTTCCCCATACTTTCAATCTTTTCCCGTATGCACTTCACACCTTGCCTACCTAGGTATTCGGTACCTCCCTTAACCCCACACACACCTCCCACAACACCATTATTTTAGGTACGATACCTATAACGGTATCCAGTATCCAGTATCCAGCCTCTTTACAACGCGTGTCCTGTGCATCAGCCTCCATCTATCAGTCGGTCCACGCAGCGCTCTTTGAGACTGGCCTTGAACGGGCTCGACAGGCTGTGATTTCTCTTGCCAGTATTTCTGCCATCAACTGAGGCAACCATGGTTCGCCACAGGGACACTCGCTCACCATCGCCAACAGGAAGTCAGCACTCCTCAAAAAGGCCTCGGAGAGACGAGGATGTAAGGCGCGACCGCGACCGCAGAGATGATGTGCGAGGACCTCGGCGGCGGAGTCGCTCGCGGAGTCTAGATGTAAGAACCTACCCACAGAACACTATCACGAACACCCATTGAACCATTATATGAACAGCGCCGACACCGCGATCGTGACTTACCACGCCGGAGAGACCGCTCTCTGGATCGAAGAGACGTCGATTATTATCGAAGTGGCAGACGGGACCGTTCTCGGGATCGCAGGGACCGATATAGCGAAAGAGAACGGTCTCCAGACAGACGCCGTAGAAGAAGTCGGGATTATCGTGACAGGCGAGAAGGCTCTTATGATAGGGCACGAAGGCGCCGCGAGGACTCTACTGACTCTTGGCCCCGTAGCAGAGGTGATGACAATCGTGGAAACCGCCCGAACAGAGCCGATAATGCTAGCACCAGCGAGGTAAGAAGTCTCAATTCTGCATCAGAACAGCGCACTGATTTAAAATTGCAGGCTCCGAAAGCCCCTGGCCCACCTGCGCAGACTGAGGCCGATAAGAAGGCTGAAAGGCTAGCTAAACTAGAAGCATGGAAGAAGAAAATGGCAGAGGACAAGGAGCGTAAGGAAAAGGATCTTGCGGCTGGGGGAACGCGAAAGCTTCTAGATGACATAGACCAGAAAGCGAATGGATCTCCTGCGGTTGCTTCTCCAGCATCGCCCGAGACTCCCAAAAGCATTGCATCTCCAGTTCCTTACGCAGGGAAGTTCGATCCGAAAGCCATTGCAAAAAAGGCCGTGGCAAATTCTACAAGCACTAGTACTTTGGGGAAGGATGTACCCTTCAAGGAATTGACAAAAGCGTCCGCTACCTTGAATTCTTCGGTGAAAGGTTTACAAGCTGACAAGAAGCCAACAGCTTTCAACAGCAATTCCACCGGTATGTGCCCCTTCCCATTACAAATCACAAGTTTAGAAGCTAAAACTATTTCGCAGCATCGGCATTACCCAAGGCTAGAGCAAACCTCAGTGCATTCGGCATAAGTACAAAACCAACCAATGAAACAGACAAGTCGTCGTCTAAACGGAATTTCGATTTTGGCGAGGATGATGAAGGAAGGAAGAAATTAGAAAAGCTACCGACCCTACCTCTGGCAAACATAGTAGATGAGGATACTGCGCTCGCTAACGATGTTGAAGGGGAGGAAGACGACGATGTGGATATGGAAGATGCTGGCACTGAAGAAGAGGCGGCAGCAGCCGCAAGAGCAGCGGCAGAGAAGCGCGAAGAGAGACTTCAAGAACAAAACTCGGCCAGTATGGTCTCTGAGATAAAAGAGAGCACTCAGCTACCCACAGAATCCTCTGGTGATGTCAAGATGTCAGACAATACCACGAAACATACCGAGACAACCGCTGAGGATGACGATGAAATTGACCCTCTTGATGCATTCATGGAAGAGATGGGCGACCCATTTGCGGCTCCAAAAAATAGTGGCATGTTTAACAAGACGCAGAGCAAGAGTCGTCAACAAGAGCCCGAGGCATTGTTCGGAGACGATGAGCTCGAGTTGAAGACCATGGACGCAGATCCAGACGATATCCTTGCCATGGCAAGTAAATCTAGAAAGAAGAAGGATCTCCCAACTATAAACTATGCGAAAATGGATCTTGAGCCCTTCCGCAAGAATTTCTACACGGAACCTGCTGAACTTGCTGAAATGACTGAAGCGGAGGTCGCGGATTTACGCCTGGAACTCGATGGCATCAAGGTTTCTGGTACAGATGTTCCTAAGCCTGTCCAGAAATGGTCACAGTGTGGGCTCAACGTTCAATCGCTTGAGGTTATCAGAAAGCTAGGTTATGAAAGACCAACAGCTATTCAGATGCAGGCTATCCCTGCAATCATGTCCGGTAGAGATGTCATTGGTGTCGCAAAAACAGGATCTGGTAAGACCATTGCCTTTATGCTACCCATTTTTCGACACATTCGGGACCAAAGACCACTGGAAGGGTCCGATGGACCAATCGGTTTGATCATGACCCCCACGCGAGAGCTGGCAACTCAAATTCATCGAGAGTGTAAACCATTTTTGAAGGCCATGGGACTTCGAGCTGTTTGTGCTTACGGGGGAGCCCCCATCAAAGATCAGATTGCCGACTTGAAAAGAGGCGCTGAGATCATCGTCTGCACGCCGGGTCGTATGATAGACTTACTGGCAGCAAACTCCGGGCGAGTAACAAATCTTCGCCGTGTCACCTATGTCGTATTGGATGAAGCCGACCGAATGTTTGACATGGGTTTCGAGCCTCAAGTAATGAAGATCTTTGCAAACATTCGGCCCAACAGACAAACCATTCTTTTCTCAGCGACAATGCCCCGTATTATGGACGCCTTGGCCAAAAAGACGCTCAATTCCCCCGTTGAAATAACAGTGGGTGGAAGAAGTGTCGTTGCGCCTGAGATCACTCAGATTGTCGAGGTTCGAGAAGAGAAAGAGAAATTCCATCGTCTACTGGAATTATTGGGAGAACTGTACGACAAAGACGAAGACGCTCGTACTCTCATTTTCGTGGACCGTCAAGAGAAAGCTGACGACTTGTTGAAAGATCTTATGCGAAAGGGTTATCCGTGCATGTCCATTCATGGAGGAAAGGATCAGATCGATCGCGATTCTACTATTGATGACTTCAAAGCCGGAGTCATACCTATCATGATTGCTACGTCCGTGGCTGCTCGGGGGTTAGATGTGAAGCAGCTCAAGCTTGTGGTAAACTTTGATGCGCCGAATCATTTGGAAGATTACGTCCATAGAGCCGGTCGAACCGGAAGAGCTGGTAATACAGGAACTGCCGTCACATTTGTCACTGAAGATCAGGAACAGTTTTCGGTCGGAATCGCGAAAGCCTTGGAGCAATCTGGTCAACCAGTACCCGAACGGCTCAACGAGATGCGAAAATCTTTCCGCGACAAAGTCAAGAGTGGTAAATCTAAAGATAGCTCAGGCTTTGGCGGTAAAGGCCTGGAGCGTCTTGATGCTGAGCGTGAAGCCGCGAGAAATCGTGAGCGAAAAACGCACAAGACCGACGGTGACGATGATGACGATAAAGAGGAGAAGACAGGCGATGATGATGTTGTTCTCAAAGCTGCATCAACAGTGCAACCTGCCACTGCAGCGGCCCCGTCACAGCAACTGTTTGGCGTGCCCAAGGGCATTGATTTAGATGGTAAGATTACTGTGCACCGAACAGAACCTGCTGCCTCATCTGGCGGGTCTAAGAACCCTCTCGACAAAGTTACATCAGCTATCGATGCCATTAATGCTCGACTCAACAAGACAGGGCAACTACGATCCGGAGTACCGATTGATAATAAAGGACCCGATGCTGGTGCTTTCCATGCAACATTGGAAATCAATGACTTCCCACAGAAAGCAAGATGGGCCGTTACCAATCGCACCAATGTGGCTAAGATTCTGGAAGCAACCGGTACCTCTATCACAACCAAAGGAAGCTTTTATCCCGCCGGAAAGGAAGTACAAGCAGGCGGTGATCCCAAGTTATACATTCTTGTTGAGGGAGATACTGAGGTCGTGGTAACTAATGCCATGAGAGAATTGATGAGATTACTGAAGGAGGGTACCATGGCAGCGGCTGATGCTGAAGGCAGAGCACCAGCTAGTGGTAGATACAACGTGGTTTAGTTCTACAAGTCAGTAGAACTTTGTCGCCGCGCTCTTAGGATTTCTCATTATGTGTAACAGCATGTGTATATATAGTTACATTCATAGGAAGCCTTAGCCAAGACTTCAAAGTAGCTCATTAGCCTTGATGATTAATTTCTTGACGAAACTCTTTACCCCAAACTCCTATGCGGACGCCTCTAAAATCAATTCAATATCCCTGACTTCTTAATTGTATGCTCGTGTGTCTGCCGCTGCGTCGGCATCCCTCATGCGTCTTGTATCCCTACTCGATTCCTCCAGAGTTTCACTCCTGGTCTGCTTTTTCTGTTGTTCTAGCTGGCTTGCTAACTTCCCCTTCGGTTTGCCTCCAGCAGTCGCCCTCTCCTAGAGAACCCATTCATTAGCATTCTATTACCCAACCGGTGATACCATATCTCAATTTTACGCGCGTACCTCGGCAGCTTTCGCGGCTCTCCTTCTCGCATCTTCCTGCTGCTGAGAACCACCTCCAACGTTTGTCCCGGGCGACCCCAATGTGCGAGGACCACTGACTTTCTTTGGTAGAGGGGCGGTGGGGTTCGCTGGTGGAGGGGGAGCTGAGGCGAGGGTTCGGCCGGGTTGCGCAAAGGGGTCGGGGGATTCTTTGCCGCAGAGGTTTCCCATGGTTTTTTTTGGAGGTTCTTGGGAATGTTGGGGTGGGTGGTATGATGAGGGATTGAGAGTGTGGAGGGGATTTGAGTGAGTTGTGGTTGTGGGTGGTTATCGGCGCATTCTTGTAGTAAGGTTGCGGTTGGGAGAAGGTGCCACTTGATGGGAGTACTTGCTTGGTTGTGCCTTGAGGTGGGTGAATCTTGGTGCAGATCATAGGTCGTTGGACGAGGGGTGGAAGGTGTAACCTAGTTACCCCGGAAAGCTATCCATTTTGTATGTCATAATGTGAATGCATAGGGTGGATTTTTTTCTCGATTGAATAGTGAATTTGATAGGGTCAGTTCTAGATGTGAATCACCTTCATCCATCATTCACTCACATTTGTTATCTCAGCACCTTACGGAGAGTCTCGCTCAGAAAGCCGAGGTTTGTGACTTGCGAGGTATGTTTAATCGATAAGCATCCCTCTGAAAGCATCGGGACTTCTCAAAACGGGAATCTCAAGCGGGGCACCTGCACGGAGGAGCGATGAGTCACGTGAAGGAAGCGACTGCCTTGAACGGGAGCTCCCTTTCCCATCATACAACGAAGGTCGTTTTGTCTTCATCTCATCTGCAAATTGTTCTTCATCTAGAGACACACCACGGTCGAGATCGTTGGCGTCACGGCGCCCAAAGGCGGCATACCGAAGACTTCCGAGGCCGATTAATCACTCGCAAGCTACGGGCTACCAGAGTGCCAGCTAGTTATAGGTTCGCAGGTAAGCTGAAGCCCCTCCCCTCAGCAGTTCCCGATGCTCCAGCTGTCGGCTCCCTTGGCCCTGCCACCCATCAAGGTGCTCAAGGTTTTTCGCGACATCACAAAAGTTTTGGCCCTGCGCCCGACCTGCCCACAACTCGCTCAAGCTTCCTTTCCCCGCTACTACTCGAAGCGCACATGGCATATCTAGAGAAGCATTCATTGCACGCCATGCGCTTCTGACCATCGTCGCTGAGCCAGACGCGCAAATACTGAATATCGATATCTCGACTTCATTCGCACATTTGGTCTCAGCTTCGACGGTGCATCGTCGCCTTCCTCTCTCCCCACTACTTTGTTACCTTCACCCCCACCGTTATCTATTTCTTACTTTTCGCATCCATCATTCTTAACTTCCCGCCCTCAATATACAATGGTTCCGGAAGCACACGCGCAATCGAACAGCGAGTTAATCATGGAATCGCAGGCCTTCGTACCACCCGAGTCCTTTGACTATCCAGACGCCTCAAATCTTTGGACGGGCGATCCTCAGCTTCTCTCGAACTCTCACACCGTTCTTCCAAGCGAATATCAACACTTCGACACCTCCAATCCGTACACTGACGATCAATACAAGAATCCCGGTACAGAATACGCAGCAATGACGCAAATCATGCAGCAGCAGCAGCAACAACAACCCTTTCGAGCTCGTCCTCAGGAGATGTATAATACCACTTTCGCCCACAATACCATGGCTCGTACGAGACCTGCAGAATCCACAGAACAACCCCAAGCCAAACGCGCCCGATTTGACGATGCTCCGGTTGAAAGATGTTATTCACAAACAGGGTCACAAAGTACATGTTGTAGCAGTTGCTCGGATGGCATTGTATGCACAAAGCCAGAATGCGACCAAGGTGCGTTGAAATTTTCGCCAAAATTTGAGAGAATGTAACAATGCTTTATCTTTTCATAACTTCGCTACGTTTTGCAAGGAGTTGTGACTATTCTGCTTTTGCTTCTCGAGAAACGCAAAACGTTTTTATCTACAGCTTGCTGAAAGCATAGAGCATGATTTTTGCCATCCCGGCGTCAATTTACAACTCACTTAGTATCTGCAAATAATAAAACTAACTAGAACTCAGAAGAAAACAAATCATGCCCAGAATGCGCTTGTGATATTCCTGTATGCCCATGCCCGGACGAAACTGCACAAAATCCTCGAGTACAGATTGATTGTCCAGTCATTCCTGTCGAGACCAGGTTACAGGATTGGAACAATTCAGTTCAATCAGCTTGGGTGCCACAACCACCACGAACCTCCTTTCAATCTAAGGATGGGATGTCCGAAAGTACGAGAATCTACAATAATTACCAACCCTTTGGAGGATTTACGTATGACTCTAGCCATGTATCTACTGTTATGACGCCTTCAATGGTCAACAATACCTCAACTACCTTTTCGCCAAATGATACAATCCAAGCGCCACATATACAGCACTTTGGTACGAATGCAAACACATATAACTCGTCTCTTACAAATCTATCGGGTACCGGTGATCATTTCCAGTCTTCGTGGAACAATTCATCTATGAATACAGCCAATGATGGGCTTTTTGACTTTTCCTGTGGTTGGGATGGATGTGATGCAGTATTGGAGAGTAACCAGCAGTTACTGGCACATTGTTTACAAACACACGTTCCTCCTCAGATGGGGTTTACATGTCCTATTCAACCAAACACATGCCCATCCAACATCGGACCTGATCCACTTGCTCACTTGAAACTTGATCATGGCTTTGACTTTGATTTTCTCGAACAAGGAATCACATGTCCAGCTCCAGATTGTACTCTAGAACATATGCTTGCCGATCCTATTATGTTCCAAAATCATTTGGAGGAAGCTCATGCCAAACCAGTCGGAGGTTCGCTTCGCTGTGAATTTCAACATTGCGATACCTCTTTTACGGATGTGAATCAATTTTCGCACCATCTTACCCACCAACATCTTGAAAATTCCAAGGATGTTGATTCGCAAATGTCGCAAACCAATCGACTTCCCCCAATACAAGCACTTAAAAATGTCGCCTTATCGAGCATGTCGTCAAGCCAAGAGCGTTCAAGCAGAGAGCTGTCGAACGAAGAAACAAATCAAAAGCCAAATCAGGATGTGAATCAAAACGTTGACGAAAACTCCGCCAGCCAAAAACCCCCAACTGAAGATGATGGTCATACGTGTAGATGGATGGCATCCAATCAAGGAAGTTGTGGCTGCACCTTTGAGTCCGCCTCGAAGCTTCAGGACCACATTGTCCAAGATCATCTAGCAAGTCTGGATAAAAAGACTGGCTATAAGTGTTGTTGGGAGGGCTGTAGGCGCGAAGCTAAAAGAGGAAATGAGAACTCTGGCTTCTCACAGAGAGGGAAGCTCGAGAGGCATATGGCAACTCACACCAACTGTAAGTTTTCCACAATGGCAGTCTGATGTGTTTATTAGCAACCGCATACTGATATGGATAGATAAATGTTGTACGTGCACTGTATGTGGCAAAACCTTTTCTGCTGAGCAAGCTCTATTACAACATATGAATCTGCACAGCAATCACAAACCTTGGGAGTGTAAGCATTGTGGCAAGAGATTTCCTCAACAGAGCGCGTGTAGTAAGTATTTGATATATCAGATACCACTAGAAAACACTAATGCAACCATAGCCATACACGAAAGAACACATACAAAGGAGAAACCACTCAAATGTGAAATCTGCGGCAAGGCCTTCTCGGAGTCATCGAATCTATCGAAACACCGAAAGACCCATGGGGAAAAGGGTGCTCATACTTGCAATTTTCCTGGCTGCTCCAAATCATTTCATCGATTAGATCAATTGAAAAGACATAAAGCGATGCACACTCGTGCTAAAAGCGTTGTTTCCGAGGGCGAAACCAAAACAGAGAGCGAGGGAGACTAGAGGAGATTATGTCGGGGGGTTTTTTTTGTGTGGCGTGGGTGGGAGATACACTTCAAACTTGAAGTAGTGGCGTTTAAAATGTACAGATATGGGACTGTACAAGGGAGAAAGATGATAATTTGGTTCCCCATTTTGGGGGAATCTTTGTGCTTTGAAACGAAGCATGATGATGATGACCATGAATGATGGAAACGACGGCCAGTGGAGTTTCGAATTATCAAATCTGGGAGGACACCACCTTACGGCCTGTCTTGAGCCGTTGGGATTGATGTGTTTAATTTGGCGTTTTGAAGGGTTAGGGATGCATAGATGGCGTTTCGTTTTGATTGGGCGTTTGAGACCTGAGGTTTCTTACAGTAGACGCCCTTTTGAGAGTGTGAGTAATATTGTATGAGTTTGAAGATGAATATGAGGTTGATATTCCACTTTAGACTACTAAATGTTGTTGTGGTCTTGAATTTTCTGTTGTTTATTGTGATACTTTCTTAAGGAAAAGTCTATCGAAGTATGGCTTTGTCTACGTTCTTCGGTTGAGTAACTTGAGTTCAATATAAATATCCCTGAGTTACAGTATTTAGTACGCCAGTGGTTCAGTGCGTATGCGATTTTTCGTCTAGGACTACTGTAGGACTAAGGATCTGAGTAGGGAGTATCATATTTTGTATTATCCATCTCCTATTCTTAGCGCCCTCTATTTTAACCCTTTTCAAGTTTTCGGTGCTTGCTTGCCTGATACATACCATGGATGTCAGTCTGGTATAACACTCGTATGCGTGTCGCCTACCCTCCCCTCCCCTTGTATGATACAGTACCTCTCGTACACCAATTCCACGGTAAAGTACCCCACTTACCCATATATCAACGAAAGCTCTGTGAAGAAAATATCAATTTATTAATTAATATCTTACCATTTTAATTAGTACCGGTTCTTGATAAACGCCCTGGAGGATTGGGAAATAAGTACCTGATTGAGAAGGGGGGTCCCATTAAAATGCATAAGCATTCTATTAAAATGCTTATAGTCTAACCCAATAAGGCAACTAGCGCGTTCCGAGTATGCCGCATCTCGGAGTACTCAAAACACAGAAGTGGCTTTATCAACTTTACAACAACACGGTATACCTCCTTAGTTTTATATCGACAACTCCTCTGTTTCTTAGTTATTTAAAAGCCTTGCCTAGGGCCCCAACAGGTCGCTGCCCACAGTTTCAGTACATCGATAGCCTCATTCTCGGTCGCATGCCACGAATCCTCCTATGGCGACTGTACGGACTCGTCGTTGATAGAGTTGAAGGACGACGGTGGCATAGGAGTTGCAGGAGGTAGCATAAGTGCTCGATGAGCGGCGGCGGCGACAGAGGAAGTAGGAGGGTTTACGATAGGCATGGTAGTAGATAAAGTGCGAATAGCTTCAAATGGTGGTATGAAGACGCGTTTCCTAAACACACCTGGTGACACCCAAAATTGCACTAGAGTGGAAACGCCGAGTCACCGAGAGCGGCAGCCAGGGGGAGCCCCCCCCCCTGCTATAAGCATTTTAATGGAATGCTTAAGCATTTTAACAGGAGCCGAGAAGGGTTAGGAGGGATTTGTATTTATTGATTATTGGGAATGTCCCCACCAACCTTCTTTTCCGTTTTTGGAGGGGGTGGGGGCCTTGATATATGTATGTATGTATGGATGTAGAGATATTGAATCAGCTTGACTGAGCCCCCTTTACCCTTACTTACCGCCATTTAATCCTGAAAAACTCCCGGTTTTCTGGGTCGATGAGTGAGGTTGAGGGGGGAAGGGGGAGATAGTCCTCGTGGTAGGGTTGTAGTGTAGTGCGGTGCCTCGTGGGCTGCTCGTGGGTTGGGAGGGGTGTTTGGCCCCCAAATTGCACGATAGTGTTTGAAGCTTGGTTATTTTTATAGTGTGTATGGGACATGGGATTTTTTTTGTTTTTTGGGTAAGGGGTGTGTGAGATACTAGGATACGGTATTCTTATGTACCTAGGTACAGTACAGTACCGGTTTCCTATGCGGTCTGTGTGTAAGGTACGATTTCTTTGCTGTAAGATTTACTATGCTAGATGACGAGATGAAAGGGGTTGGTGCGAATTGGGATGGTGGTGGGTTGAGTTGTTTTCTGATGGCTTTCCTGTTTTTGGGAAAAGGGGAGGAGGGGGGGTCACAGTTTGATTTTGTGTGTGGATAGTGGTATGGTCGTGGCTGCCATGTTTTTCTCGCGTTCTTTTGTGGGATGAGGGGGATGTGAGGGAAGGAGGGGGGGATTCTTGGGTGTGAAGGAAGGGGGTCTTTGGTGGTTTGAGTCTTGAGATTTGGGAGTTTTGTGAGCTAGGTGTAGATGAGGAGGGTTGCTGTACCTTGGATGATTGAATCTGTGTGAGGAGACCTCTATGGCCTTGGGGTTTGAGATGGTGTAAGTTACATAGTACACTTTACAATATACATGGTGGTTTACATTATAAAAAATTATGTTAAAAATACTTTTAGGTCTTGGAGTCCCTGCTGAAGTTTTCTTATAATAGATTTAAGTTATACTTAAGTACTCGAGTAGGAGTAAGTTAAGAACTTGAGACTAGAATAGACTCGGACTCGAACTGAATTTATATACTACTTATCGGCATTGGTACTAAAAAGAAGGCTAAGAATAAACCAAACCAAGTACTCTATAAGAAATACTAGGTATATTCTTCCTTAATATAAAAATCGCTTTCGGATTCCTTTTTATACTTAGATAAATCGAGGTATAAGTTTACCCTTTAATCCTTTTAAGCTCTTGACTTTAGAAAGCTACTTTAACTCTATCAAACTAGGGTATTAAATTTCTTTTTAATCGTTCTATTCCGTCGCTTATTATACTATACTATCTAGACAAATCTCTTACTATATCTTTACTATAATTAAGTACTAGAACTACTAATAACTTATTAAAGTTCGTAAAGGCTATAAGGAATATCTATAGGTTACTAGGCTTCTAAAAGGGATATAATTTCCCGCTTTATATACTATAAGCTCTTTTCTTTAAAAGTCTGTTTTTTAAAATTAAAAATACTAATAACTCTAGTTATAATTTTCGGCGGCGCTGTCCTTGGTTTCTTCTTTACTTGAGTCTTGTATTTAAATATATCCGGAAGTATATCCTATAGTTTCGCTAGTAATATATTACCGGGAGAACAGTATCGCTAATATATAGGAGCTAATAGGATAGGAATAACGTTGTATCTCGTAACAATCTTGTCCTACGCCTTTCTCTTAGTCTAGCAATTTATACTAGTCATCCGCTACAAGCTGATCATATTCCACTGTATCAACGGATATGTCATTGTTATACTTGTCTTCCTTAGCAATGCCGGTGCCCTCATGGTTCCTCTATTTCCTTTCGGCGGACCACTATCCATTCAAGGAGCGGTTTATTTCCTTACATTTATCACAACCGTGTCCATTTGCATGGCTTATTACAACATCAAGCGTCTTCAGATCGATCAACACCGTGCTTGGATGTTGAGGGCTATGTTTTATCTCGGAACCATCATCACAACACGTCTCCTATTCCTCATCGCTGGAAATATCATCAGTGACGTCGGCAGCTACTACCAAATCCAAACCTGCGACGAAGTATCTTTCCTCTCCCCGAGACTCGCCCAAAAATACCCAGAATGCCGCAATGCAACTGGCAACCCGAGCATCTTCGTCAAGGCCGATTTCTCTGGTAAGAATGGTCCCGAAGAAATCGGAGCGGCGATTGGATTGTCTTTCGGAATGTCCATTTGGTATGTTATCGCCATACATATGATTGGCGTGGAAATATATTTGCGATTGACACCTGCGGAAGAGCAGAGACTGAGAACGGTCAGCTATGAGCGTCAACTGGAGGCGGATACAGGAACCCAGGAAGCGCTGGTTTGACAGTTGACCGGTGGGGAGATGCTCCGGCGTGGAAACCTGCACCTTCGGCTAGTGCAGCGTCCCCAGGCGAGGGTGATAGGTTGAGGAGTGACTCTAATAATCTAATTAGGTAAAATCTATGAGGGATTGGGGAGAAGTATGTATAGTACTTGACAGCATTTTGTTTATAGTTCTCAGTGCCATTCTTTTTTACTTCTTCTTTTAATAGGAGGCTCAGCAGTCTGTTGTTTGTCTTCGATTATTGGGAGCTTTTACAATATAGATCGTGAAGAACTGATGAGATTCCTGTCGTTCAGCAGATACTACATGAAACAGAGACTAAGACATACTAAATAAGTGAAGTTTGTGTAGTGAATGATGCTAGTGGAGCTCAAATGGGCAAACAAATTTAAAATTCTGAAAGTGAAATACAGAGATATTCCCGGTGTCAATAGGATATGACCAATGTGTCTTTGAGTTCCAAGCCAAGTAGTTAATACAACGCTTACAAACTTCTCAGAATGTAAGAAAGCATGATCGTCACTCTTTACACATCTCGCTTAATATGATGTACTCCTAAATGCCCCGCACAACCGAAATTGTGACACATGCAAAGAGTTCAGAAGAATAGCTAATTTTCACTTCTTATTAGCCTATTTATACTAGCACAATCTTTTGCTACACTTGTGCTAGAAGATTCGTACAACGACTTTTTATAGTGTGTCCAGAGTAGTAACCAGGTATCTCACCAATGGAGAAAGCCATTTGTCTACTTACACTATGCTTTATGAAACCACGCAGTCTGTGTACAACAATATCGCCAGTAACTCAGGACAAGCCAGTAAAACCATCTCGCTTATAATCACATAACATGGAAAGAGAAACCACTCATTCCGTTGATGAAGACATGTAATTTCACGGCGCGCAACTGGTGACCAGACTCTTAAAGAACCTGGGAAACCCCGCGAATTCATCTCAGATACATTTCACCCGGGAAAGAATGCATAAGCGAGTGCAAAACAAGAGGTTATTCACCACCACAAAATAATTAAAAGGGACGAGATTTTCTTAATGGTCTACAAATATACTCTTTTGCTTATATTCAGGTTCACGTAGGAGGTGGATATGTTATTTGGGTCAAACAGCCGCCCTGGGGCACTTGTGAGGCTATTCGCACCTCATCAAGTGGAGCCCAGGCTGCCAAGCGCTCAATTAAGGCCTATCTCACTATCTAATTCTGGTGGCTAGCTTGGGGATGGTGGAGGGTAAATAAGAAAACTGCTCCTGAGAGCGTGCAACAACAATCCTACAATCAGTGGATTTGTTGTTAGTGTTGTGGACAAGTGATCTAAGAGATCAAACGATATATGCAAGCTTGCTTAGTCACCCTTAATACGTAAAACACATCCTTTGCTTATATTCAGGTTCACGTAGGAGGTGGATATGTTATTTGGGTCAAACAGCCGCCCTGGGGCACTTGTGAGGCTATTCGCACCTCATCAAGTGGAGCCCAGGCTGCCAGACGAAGGCTGTGCCCAAATAATGTGTGTGGGATTGTATGGTAATATTAGATTGTGGCTTGTATTGATAGAGTTTGTATAATGAGATTGGATTGTAGTTTGTAGTTGTAGAGCTTGTTTTGTAGTAATTGCTTGTTTTGTAGTACTTGCTTGTTTTGTAGTAATTGTTTGAATTGTAGTATTACTCTTTGGTTTGAATTGCTTTAATTGAATTAGGCTTGTTTAAGTTTTAATTACTTATATTGCTTGTTTTGTAATTATTGTATATAATTCCTCCTAAGAACTAACGGGATTAAACCTATAAGAAACCTCCTACTCAACAAGAATTTGTCCTCGATCGATACGTTAATATATCCTAAACACGCATCCGAAGTCCACCTTCCTAGCCTTTGTATTTGCTCCTTCGTAATTCTATTCTTGTATGCTTGTGTTGCGGCTCCTCGACGATAACTGTGACCACTAAACTTCATCTAATTTTTGTATCCTAGTACCTTTAACCTTCTCCTTAATTCGTCTACTATCGCGGGTTTTGTAAATAGCGTATTCGAGCCTCCTCTCGCTCTTTGAAACAGTAGCGTATTATGGTATTGTTTATCTAATTTGAATAGCTTTTTAAGAGCTTTTACCGCGTATGTTAAATCGTCCTCCGCTGCTACTACTACGTTAACCCCGCTATTCGAATAGTCCGTTTTGCTAGTCTTTAGCCTTATCGATACAAAGGATTCGTCTTCCGCAAAAGTAACGTTAGATCTAGTTACTTTCTCCTTCTCGAATTTGACCTTGTCCTTGAAGTCCTCCGCCGTATATATAAGCTCTCCTAAGCGAAAGAACCCCTTGTATACTAGCTTTGAAAACACCATGAAATTAAGATTGTTCCGAATTGCGCCCTTGCTACTTTTCTTAGCTTCCTTGTCCTATCGTTCCGCTGTAATGTCTTTGAGAATCTCGTGGGTAATTAGTTCCGCTTTACGCTTCTCGTCTTCGATATTCATCCTTCTTGCTCCTACCACAATACGCTTTACCGTCTCATTGTCGAATACCTTCAGATCTAGCATCCTGTTAACATATACTAAGCGAATATGTAATATTTGTTATTGTAAACTATCAGCTTTTAATTTGCCTTCAAACTTGCCCGGCCCTCCTACCGCTCTAAGTACTATATAATTCGCTAGCGGAATTGCTTGAGCTAGATATAGCTAGATTCTATTACATTTGTAGAAGAACTCGTACGCGTTTTGGCCCGAATTATATACCCTTCGAGTCCCTAGCGCTAATCTATACCATATGTGTTTTACTACTAATTTTGAGAGTGCTTATAGGATTGTACTATACTACACTAAGGGAGGTTCCGCGTAATTATACTTAGCAACTAGGGGCACAAGTTAGTAATTAAAACTCTGTCAAATCTTGAAAGCGCGTCGGCCAATATATTTTCCGCCCCCGGGAGCCAGTATACTATAATCTCGATATCGTATTTTGCCGCCCTTAAGAGTATTCGACGAAGTAACGCATTTGCTAGGCTCTTCAAGGATTGTTTATTGAAACCTACGAATATAGTAGCGTTATCCGTATAGATATAGATTCTCTTAGATCTCTATAAAGGAGCCTACCGCTCGAACGCTTCTTTAATTGCTTCTATTTCAGCGATGTTTATATCGAATACGTTATCGCTAGGTTCGCGCCTTATTAACTTTGCGAACGCTATTCCTGGTTAAACTTCTAAGGCCCGATCTCTTTAATTTACTAGACTATTAAAATAAAAACCTCCGTATCCTTAAATTAAAGTATCTGTAAACAGTTGAACTTCTTCTCTGTCTTTCGAAAAGAACGTAGTTCCGTTAAATTCTTAAACCGCTTTAAGCCACCACTTAATATCTTGACGTACTTCGCGTAGTATTCGCTTAGCCTAGTACTTCGTCGCTATTAGTAGAAACGAAGCAACGTAGCTCCAAAGGTTTCTACAAAATACCTAGCCCAGCTAAATTGCCGGAGCGCAATAGGTGAGAAAACCCGCTAATTCTCTCGCTTTTTCCAGCGAAAGTGAGTTGCCTACCAGCGTACTTGTCGTTAATCGAATCGCTTTTGCTACCTTGTCTTGCGGGATACTCAGTGTGAACTCTATTGTATCTATTACATAACCCAGGATTTTAACTCGAGTTCCCTTTGCGTTCTTTTGCTTCTTTTAAGGTATTCCGAGAACTATTGTAAATCTATCGTAATCGTCCTCAAATTCGAGTATTTGTTCTTGTGATAATCCCGGTTAAAGGACTACTACAAAATCGTCCAAGTAATAGATTATATCCTCCTACTTCAAATACGATTGTAACATCCAATGAATTACTTCCGTAAACAAATTAAAGATAAAAGGAGAAGTCCTTAGTCCAAACATTAGATAGTTCTCTTAATAGTATTAGTTGTTCTATTCAAATCCAAACATCCACCGAACCTTGTACGCCAGTAGGATATTCCTAAATACGTCTACCATATCGCGCTTTATAATCATCGCTCCTCGGCCTTTTTGTAGTACTATTACAATAACTTAGCGTATTAATAAGTACTTTAAGTACGCCACTTCTACTTTAATCCTATCATTGACTAACATTGTAGTAAGGAAAGACAGATCGTGGATTCTTCGAAGAGAACCATCCTCTTTTGGTACTAGACCGAGTAGTAAGGATATAAACCTTTCAGGTAATGGAAGTTAAACTTTTAAGATTCGACCTAATCTAAGGTCCTTTTAAATACCTTCTTCCATAGCTCCTTAATCAAGTCTCGCCGATTTGTAATTCGCGGATATTAGTTGTTTCTCGTCTCCTTCGTATCCAACTAGAGTACCAAACTGAAGAATTAATAAAAGGTGAAATCTTAGAGGTCCTAGATATGGAGCTAATAACTCCTTCCATGCTTTAAATCTGAAGGGTGACGGCGAATTAGATAGTGGTTCGGCCTATCTATCATAACATTGAAATAAAGGAGAAGTATTAGGACATGCAGGTGTAGGACAGCAAGGGTGACTTTGTATGAATATTTAGAGTAATTCCCCTAATTGTACCTCAGATACCCCCTCTCCTGTACCAAACCTTTATTCTGTTTTGGGCTTATCCGCTGCCTTATCCTTCTTCTCATTGCTTAAGGACCTACCGCTTGTGCCCGAACCGTTGACTTTGTATTCCTTGATCGAGTGATTCCTACTACATCTTATGCACACATGACGGCGTTTACACCAGGCCGCGGTGCAAGAGAAATTGTTGAAGTTCCGACAAAGTGCTGTGATGTCGTTTAGCTCTTTCTTAAACCCATGCTTCTCTACTCTTCCTCTGCGTCCACTTGAACCCATTCCGCCACTGGATTGACTAGGCGTCTTTGCAACCGCGCGACAGTACTGTAGAATCTATCTCTTAGGAAGAATCTACTTATCATGGTTGTACAAGTTGTTTTGGAACTTGCGTTCTTTGTAGAATTGAATTGCTATTGGGAGGATTCCTTTTGACCAATCATATGTCTTCGTCAATCTTAACACTTCGTTATAGAATATGTTGTGAGCTCTGTTCAACAGCGGGTATTTGTCTCCAAAGAAGACGTTGATAATCGATATGTACTACCTAAAACCTTCGCTCCAAATTGCGTGGGTGTTTCCGTAATCCCTCAATTTTCCTTTGACCTTTACACTCTTCATCTTTCCATTATCGAATACCATATCGTAATCTCTCTCGTCGTCGTCAAAATCCGCCGTAAAAGTCAATTTGCAGACGTTAATTAGGTCGAACTTTTCCAGAACAATATCTACTACATGCTTGCGGTTAATCCCTTGGAATTGTGGCAAGAGCTTCTTTTGCTCGTCTGATAACTTACCTTCATCATCATCATCTGCCACCTAAGTTCCGCCTACTCCTTGTACCTAGACCGGTCCTGCCGCAGCACCTCCTAGGTTGTTTGTCATCGCCGCAATTCGAGCTTGCGATTCCTCCCTCAACAACATCAATTTGAGGTTGTGCTCTTCCACCCGAAGTCGATCCTCCAACGACATATTACCCTGTAATACCTCTTGAATTCCCGGCAATTGCCTATTCTGATGTTATTGTTGTAGTAGTAGAAGTGGGCCACCTGAACCCGTACCCGTTTGTTGTAGAGTTGTCATCTTATCGAATTAATTCGAATTGCACTTGAATGAGAGTGATATGCTGAATCTGACGAAGGGACCAGCCTTTTAAATAAGAAAACTGCTCCTGAGAGCGTGCAACAACAATCCTACAATCAGTGGATTTGTTGTTGGTGTTGTGGACAAGTGATCTAAGAGATCAAACGATATATGCAAGCTTGCTTAGTCACCCTCAATACGCAAAACACATCCTATTATTAGTTCCACCCACGTTGCGGATTAAACTATCTATTTCAACAGGAGAAAGTGTTTCTAGATGTAGATAGACGAGGAGGCAATACATACCAAAATTGTCATAGTACAAACCCACCACCCATTCAACAACAGAGCCTAAGAACTAGAATGGAGTCTTAATTCGACCAAGTTGTCGCGTTCACTTGTGTCCACTTTGAGTGCACTTTTTCTTTGCGGCTGTGGTCTGAAGAGATAGACTTCGCCCTCTTTGCGGCTAGTATACGTAGGCTATTTTCAGACTGGTCTTGTGGCAAGTCCTTGAGTTTATCTTTATGAAACGACTCTCTTAAGTTATATAATCAATATAGCCTGCCTTTGAAAAGTCTCGATCAGCGTGAGTCTAGGGACAATAGTAATAAGAATATCCCCAAAAGCAGAAGTTTGTTCTTACTGTATATTCGGGAGACGTTGATTTACCTCAGTACAAAAAATATACATACTCAGCTAAACACAATAACGAGAAGCGGAAAGAAGAGAGGTTCCAGTGAGAGGGCTTCAGTTGTCCTCAATTGCTGAACCGAATGTTACAAGGTTGTTATGTGAGATAAGATATCAATTTATGAAAAATGAAAGATTTAAAGGAAGCAGACAAATGCCATTGGAAGTTAAACAACCATAGTGCTACATCTATCCACCAATAGCCTTATGATCGAAACTGGGCTTGCCTAGCTTCCTAGGGAATGAACCTTTATTCGGTGCCCTCGCTGGAACTTAGCGAGAATAGCAGCTTTGTTCTTCTCCACATGTTCGGCTTTATTTTTTGAGTGCTTAACGCTCATTGAACCCCCAAAATGTAATGTATGAGGCTTCTTGGAGTGCAAGACGTCCCTTGATTGCTTCCACAATATCTTTAGTCACCCCGAAATACAAGTACTAGGGCTAGTATCTCTTATAACCATAACCTCAACGTCAACTCGACTCAAGCCTCCGGATTATGGCAGTATTACTCCAACGAAATTGATTTAAGCCCACATTACATTCAAAACTTTCAAACACGGCATAGGAATACATAATTTAATACTCCAAGTTCATAAAGAACAACAGACTCAAAATCTTCCAGAAGAGTACACGGAATGATTTACAGTAATACAGATGGGGATTCCCACTGGCTCCAGATCGGAGAACATCTCCTTCAAAGGCAATCGAACCAACAGTGGCTCATGTCAGACTCCACCAACTCCACTTATCGTGAACTTCCCACGCGCCTCCCCTGTCTCCCTCTGTTGGAAACCTCTTGGCTTTTCCACCCGTTTTGTTGGTATGTACGACATCTCCTCACGTTTCTGACGTAAGAACGCTATCCTAACGTTCAGCAACAACTTCAGCCTTGTATCATGCATCACTAATTACAGAACGGGCATGACCAACACACCATAACATAACAATTGCCAGCACTCTTCCAACACGGAGAAGAGTGGAAAAGGGGAACGATGCGGCCCTCTCGGCGCTTCCCAGTACGCTACCAGATGTTGCTCAACATTGACCTATTTGGGAAGTGTTTATTTTCAGAACACCGCGTGGCTGCTGCGCTAACTAAGAGATTTGAAATCAACAACCAACATCAAAATCAAACGTACAGGCAAAACACCAACTCAAATTATGGAGAGCCTGCATCTAAAAGAGGTACGCCGATTCGCACAACAGCAACAACAACAACGGCCCCAGAGAACGCACGAAACCGGAGCCAACCGAAAGAATATCCGTCCCCGATGAACTTTCTGCCTTGCGCAGAGACCAACGAAACAACCTAAATAGGGAAGCACGGCGCTCCCACGGGCGCTTGAAGTTGCGTATTTCATCGCAATATTTGTGTGTTGGTTTGATTGGAACCAGGAAATTGGCCGCGGTTTCTGTGCCGCATGGCTACTTGAGTACGACTGAACCAATCAATAAGGTTTCATGAAAGGTGAACCAAAACAGCGTAGAAGGAGTAAATTAATGCTCCTGATATAGGTAACATCCCTTGTATCCGTTTAAAGCTTTCCATGATGGCCGAGGTCGTCGCATGGCATGTCTTGTAGCCGATGTTTGATAGACATGGTACGTGTATATCCATCGGCTCGGTTCCGTTTTAAAATCAAAAGGACAAGTAAAGGAGTAATTTATACGAGATAACAATAATGTGGCTGGAGATATATATGTGAATTTTATATGCTGAAAAGATGCTAGCAATACGCGTGTTAGTGGAAAGTGGGATATTTTGCATTTTTACGTGGAAAATTCAGATGCACTCTTTGTATTGATAAAAATTGGAGACCAACTGAACTGGGCTACGGCGAAATGGATCCGAGCCTTGGAAAGTTGGGAATGGCCGTGGTCGTTTCGCTTCAGGGGATGTGCGAAAGTCCCCCGCATATTTCATGGAACAGGAGTGCGTTGCGTAATATTCGACTCGTACTTTATGTCGTTAGCCCCGCTTCCCCTAGATTGGACTTCTAAAAGTACGTATACGTGTATCAAAAAGCTAGACAACCAACTTCAAATGCGGTATACCGCACAAGGGTCTTGATCGATAACGGCAGTTGAGACGAACCATTGCAACTCGGTGTGCGTCGCTTACGAATTTGTTATACATGAAAGTATGGTACGGTATGTAGTACCAATTCTACTTATTGCCATTACGCATTTCGACCCCGCGTTGCCATGTGTTCTCAGGGGGGCTTGATCACTTGACAGAAATTCAATGCAAGGCCGCGCCTTCTGGCAGCAACGACGCGAGTCCCACGTCGGCTTTCGGTTGTGAACAAACGCCGGGGGTTGATTCGGAGCATTCGAGCACCGCGATCAAGGGCATTGATGGTTGGGCAAAGCGCTGAGGCTTCCTAACTGGACGCTCTCAATGAGGAAGTTAACGATTCGAAGCATCGGCAAGATCTGCATGGCCGTACTTATTAGTTGTGTGGATAGAGGGGGCAGAAGTGGTGTTCTCTGCAATATTTGAAGAATCTTTAGACGGAGGTAAAGCAGAAGAGCTTGGGATGGCCAACTTTCGATCTCCCCTCTGATGCAGTCTGTTTCACGTGCCCCGTTGACGCAGAAGGGAATCAGGTTTTGTTGCCATGTGCTGCCGCCTCGTATGAGGAATGCCTCAGTAGTTTACCACGCGCTTGAGGCTCGTTGGGTCGGAGAAATTGTTTGTATCTGGAAAACGTCTCATACTGCTCATGGGAACGAATAGATACCCTGGTATCAAAAGCAGGTTAAAATGACTAATTGATATACGTGCTGCATCGCTCGACAAAAGAATCATACCACATGCTAGTTCACACTTTATCATAGATAGAGTGGGAGTTGTTTGTGGGGGCTGGACTACAAGTCTCATAGAAGGAACCTCAAGCGATTAATAAGCGGGTTCCACAACCCATGCAAGACTTCGTATTTGCCAGCAGGTATTCTCCAAGGAAATGATCTTTCAGGCGGCCATAACCAGACAGTCATTTTTCTCATGTGGTCAAGGATTTGAAATCCTCTTTAAATGTAAAACTGATTAGAGTGTTCGGTAGCGGAGACTAAGGAGGTTACACGAGGGGCCTCACGTGACCAAACCCCCACCTTCATCCAAACTTTCAAGATCAATTTCAATCATGGCGCGCTTCGCATTCATTCACAATTTGCCGGCTCCCATCTCGCTTCAACTATTCTACAACCTCCATTCCCCCTTAAATACTGTCATTGGCCATAAATACGACCTTGAAATATAATTCCAATTTCGCCGTTGCGGGTCACGGTGTGGCACAAGCCAAAGGCCTGCAACGTGGTATGGGTATGGCATGGGCCCAGAAAGCCTAGAAGACATGGAGATCACGATCACCAAACTTGCAGGACGCGAAGGGCGCGCACCACGCACTGTCAGGCTGTAAAGCACAGTGTCAGTGACAGCAGAAAGTCGGAGGCCGCTTGAAGCAGCAGTTCTTCCCCGAATCCCTGTGGATGCAGCCTTACAAGGGCCCCGACCCTGGCTCCAACATCCCAACTGTACCAAGGCTCGATGAGAAATGACACCTAATTGTTCTTCTTTGGGAACCTGGGATAAATGGCTGTGCCCAGCCACCACCACGACACCTGCGCTGCACTGCACCCACTGCACCGATCTTCAGTCGAGCTCGCCGACCCTTCCGCTCCTCGCAGCCGCCTTTTCAAATGCATTTGGAATCCATAATATGCCCTCCATCCAACCAGAGCCTCGCATCCGTTCTGCTATATCCTTCCACAGCGGTGAATGCATGTAAAACGGCTAAGAATCGTCCGACGACACTCCTAACACTTGTATCCAAATTGCGTTACCCGGCCAGAAAACCCCACTGACGATAACCTTAGTGGTGACTTTCGTTTCTCAGCCCAATGGACACTGTATATCCCTTCAGCCTTATGGTTTGGTGCGGAGCTGCCGACCAACCTTTACCGCAATCAATGGCTTCATCCGATGAGAAGCCTGTGGAAATACGATTAAATTTGGTCTCTGATCAAAGGATTTGTATATCCGCTTGCTGCGTCTAACACCGGCTGCGGCGGTGAGTCGAAACAACCTTTCCGTAGATGAATGCGTGGTAACCTCCCAGGTGACTGACTGCCTAAAGAGGATGGTAGTCAGGACCTCGGATTTACAATAGCATTGTTTTCTATGACTGTTCGGATGTAGGGAATATCGTCAAGGCTGGCTGGCTTCTTGGATTGTCATTCTCTCCTTGACCGATATTCCAAGTCTGGAACCTTTTTCGACAGCTTGCAACTGCGGGAACATGCTAAGCAGTCTCAAATAACGACAGTGTTGTATTTGTGATGTTTTGGCACGCATGAACTGTCAATCTCGAGATCTGTATCAAACCGCAGGATCGCGAAGACGTATAACAGATACCGATAATCTAATGCTACACTTACCCTGCAGCATCTCTATCGATCCTAAATTTGGGGCCCTGATTATGACGCCAATCACCATCACCAACTCGTCATTCCAGACTTCTCATGAACGCGTTTAATCCTGCCCTCGATCTGTGTACTTCCTCTCATCCTTTATTTCGTATGTCGTCAAGCGAGAAGATTGAGTCGAAACCTACGCGATCAAAGCCACTTGCTCCGCCCATATCAACATATTCGTCACCGAACAGAAGGTTCAAACTGCCCTTCAAAAATGGGAAGGAGCCTACTGATATGCCCTAACTAATTAGCAGGTGTTCCAAAATAAGCCTCGCAATAAAAACTTTCAGCATGAAGGGCATTGATTCAATCTAAATCGATTTTCAGCAAGTCTATGCGAATTTTAGCCTTCAATGCAAGTTATTTTGCTTACTAGCTTTGGTCGGGTTCAAAGGCAGTAGTTTTGTATAATGTTCACTACTACAGTAGTAGCAAAGGGCTATCATCACTTCTCAGCAATCCACCATCCCTTACACCAATATGCTAAGGATTCCTCTCCAGCCTATTCAAAACCTTAGAGCCCATCTCTAGCTGCGTTCTGAACCAAAATACTTGTTGTAGCTCTGTATTTGTGTTTTCAATCATGTGCGAAAGTTCAACTTCTCACCGCGGTGAAAGGATCCAAGCAGCCACGGATTTCGGGCTGCGCCTACTAAGACCCGTTCCTTTGCCCTGGGAAGACGCACCATGTCACACACGTCTGGGCGAGAAGATTGGGCGATGGTCAAGTAAGAACCTTAATGAGTACACGCTACACCCCTGGATTCTTCAACACGGCAGACAGAAGCAGAAGGCTCCGGTATACTGGGCCAGAAGAGAAGCATGCTGTTTAACAGAAAGTGAACAAGGTTTACATTACAAGCTCTAATACTGTACGTGTTCTCATTGTTATAATCCTTCAGTTTTGATCAGAGTATTCACATACGTGAAAAGTCCAGGGGGTTTTCGAAAGGTTGTTAATGGAGGACAAGTATTTCCAGCCACTTTTCTCCACCGGTGTGTTATTGCGCAAGAGTGGTTCCGAATCTACCTACCCCACTCCACTTCAAATAGTCTTACCACTATTCAGGTACAATGCAAGTGTATGACCTGAGAGCAACCCATGCGGAAACCAAAAGTGTCCTGCCAAGAAAAGCAGCAGCTGGGCTGGCTGTCAGCAGCGGGGACTTTTTTCCTTTCAAGTGCGGCGGTGCGGTACAAAGCGGCCGTAGTATGTAAGCTCACCCGTTCGTTGCCCTCAATCAGCACCCAAAAGTGAAATTGGGGAATGCAATGCTTCTCGACGTTGGGGTCCAACTCGAAGACGGGGAAACCGTATGTTGACAGGCCAGGGCCAAGGGTTCGTAAGAGGGGGTTTCGGATGTCCTATCTTTTTTTCTTGGTCATTTTCTTCCATCTCGCTTTTATCTTTTGGGGTTTTGATATCTTGTTGACCGCGCTTCGAGTTGCCTTCTCTCCAATTGGACAGATCGTATAGGATATATAGGTGCCTCTCGCGCCCATATTACCAAAGGCGGTAAGTGGGCCGATTAGGGTCACGGTAACGCAAATCCCATACTTGGAGAGGATGGCAGTCTTACTCTACACGCAGTTCAATTTCACGGGGTCGGTCAGACGTCGACAGGGGACATGTACTTGAGGAGATGAAGGTTATGTATGGGTGTGGTGTGGTATGGTGTGGTGTGGTGAGGCCTGCATCGTTCTTGCATTGAGGTTGCAATGTGCCATGTGCCCACGCCAGATTCTGAAGGATGAGAGGGGTCGATGATGTGTCTGGGAGGTGTGCTGGTTGGAGGAAGTCGCTGGCTCTTCATGCAATCAGGAAGGTGAGTTCTGTGAAGGAGCGCTTTGCCATGTGGGAACCTGGTATGTGAAAGTATGATCGTACCCTGCTCTGTGGATGGATTCGCATCCGGTACTGCTGTGCCGTATGGTGGCTGTCTCGGAGTGATGAGGAGAAAGTGTTTTCGACAGAGGTGAGTGGTTGGGGGCTATCTTCGTTCCAAGAGGTTTCTATGGAATGTTGAGCCGTGAGTATGGACGGATGATCAGGACCATGAGGGAAGAGAAGGTCGACACGAGATTGGTGATTGCGTGGACAGTTCAAGTGGGACAGTTTGGGTTAGAGGAGGTTGTTGTTGTTTGGAATGGCATCACCAGTAGAAGGATACTGAACCACGTGGGATCCGGAGGTTTTCTGGAACAAGTAATGCTTTGGGATGGGATGGGACGGGACTCACTTCGGTACTACTCGAGAAGGATTGCTGCTGGCATATGTTTTCTATGACTTCCATGCATGACATTCGGCGATGTACGAATATGGGACTCGTTGCCGACGAGTGTCAATTCCTTTTGAAAATTTATGAGACCAGCATGGAGCGTTGATATTTTCACCTCCTTTTTGTCCCGGGAAAGCGCGTTAGTCTCCTCGATATATACGGTTTACGAGTATTCTGTAGTCAGAGTTTACGAGCCTGCAGCCCTACCGTTGTTCGAAAACGGGAATGGAGAAGCAGGTCTTTGCTTTTGCAGAAAGATACTTACGAATTCTTTCTTGCTGCCAAAATGGGAAAGTAAAATTCTGAGGACAGGAAGAACTCACTTGGCTTCACCAAATTCGCCGTCGGCTAGGGTGTTATCCTCACCGCAACCATCATTATGTAGAGATGCACATTATCCTCTATCTCCGAATTTAACGTGAAGGTGGCCCATCTGGTGTGAGCTGAAGATATCGCTCTCATCCGAAGACCATCACCCAACGGTGGAAAGAGGATGTCTTCTTAGGGATTCGCTGATTGTGGTGTACAGTAGTTTCTTTTCTTGGATTTTCAAAGGCAAGGTGCGTTTACGGGGCACAATATGCATGGAAGGTTCTTTACCCCTATGGGCGGGTATTCGAGAATCTTAATCTCACTCCTTCTCACGCACTCTGTGAGGCGCGGTGAGTTTTCTTTTTTCAGCCCTACCTAGGTACCTACACTGTTGCGAATTGGAGGTCAGGGGGGGCTGGACACGTGACTCGGATCGGATCAGATCCTGTGGCTGGCTGGCGGAATTTTGGGGATGCCGAACTTGTGTACTCGGTGTTGAAGGAGGACCTGAGCCGGTATTTCTGGGTTTGCATTCGATGGGTGTCTAGTTTGTTGTCATATTGCGGTGTGAGAGTTTGGACCCCAATCATATGGAGAAGTTAGAACCTATATACTATTAATGCGAGGTATAGTAACTTGCAATATGTATAACTTCGTCCCGTCTTGTTGATGTCTTGAAGTTGTTGTTGATGCATGGGTAAATCCATATGTTGTGTTGAGGCGCGAATAGAGGGTAAAGTCTACTGTACTTCGGTGGTTAGTAATACACCGCACAACTCTCGCGGAAATTCTCCCTTAAGGGGATACACGAGTCGACCAATTGGGCTCTCACGTCCGTAACTTTTCTAGCGAGGAGAGAAGATCAGGCTGTGGTGTCTCGTTTTCATTGTTCTGCTATTTGCAGAGAGGGGTTTAATTGTAGGATTTTTCGTCCGGGGGTTGGTTGCATTTTTCTCATTTCAGAGCCTGTGCGGTGGGGATTAGTTGGTTGGTGTTGTTTCCATTGTTGGGTCATGGTACAGTACAGTACAGCACAGTACTTTTCTCCGGCACTCGATTTGAGGTTGGTAGTGGAGAAAGGGGAACCATTGCTTCTCGTCGTGCCGTACACTAGATACTTCTCGCAGTGGCAGTGAAAATAATGAGTTTGGAAAATTGTCTCGTTAGCTAGGGTTCATCGTAAATTTCTGTTAGCAGTTAGACGTTGCGGTGGAGACTATGGATCCATGCTTGTCTGTCGTATAGGCATGTGGGGGGAATCATGATGCGATCGGTGACGGATTTAGCGATTTTCTGCAGGGTGGAACCGTGATTGCTTGAATAGAATTGTGGAACGTTGCTGAGCGATAAGGCAGGGCAGGGCCATAGAGATTGCGGTGCCTCGAGAAGTGTTTTTGTTTACGAGTGTTTTCTTGGATTGACTAGCTATAGCTAGCTATACGCGACTCTTTTTTTCCTGTTCCATTATTGCACAGAGTAAAGTGTGGGTTTTTTTACCTGGGTAGAGGAGATGACAATTTTTCCACAAATGTAAACAGTTTCGGTATCCAAGATGGCAAGTCAAGAGAGACTCGATTGATTTCCCCTCGCCTATCGTATTTTGAGCCTCGCATTCAATGCACCGTTGCCAGTTGTCCAAGCTGTCCAAGCTCACCGAAAGGCGCGAGAACTATCAATAGTGGATGCGATGCGATGCCCCCTCAGAAAGCACAGAACCCAATTCATGTGTACCCCGACAAGCACAGGACAGTCACCACAGATCCGAAAGTCCAAGGTTGACTTTACTGTATAGGCCAACCCTGTCTGCGATCCCCTCAAGATGGGGCTCTGCTCTTTCCCTCCCGCCTCTTCGCCAAGAGAACGGCTAATTTGGCTGCCTAAAAATGGGATGGTTCACGGACGAAAACTCTCTTCTCACGAGGCGAGTGGGGTAGCTTGAGAAAGAGGGTCTGCGGGAGGATCACTCGACTAGCGATAATACGGAAATTTATGGATATGGTGGAGAGATTGTTACCCTTATTATAGTTTTGCTTCGGATGAGCGTTACTGATTCAAGCTAATGGTATCGATTTTGGTTCTTCCTAAGCCTTGGGCCTTGTTTGGTACCGGTAGGATCCGACGGGGGGAGAAAGTTGGGTTGTACGAGCATGCCAAGGGAATATTTCCTATTTGGGGGATTGACGACACGATGGGGCCAGCTGCGTGGAAAGGGTAAGTGACGAAATGTGGGTGTTTGGAGAAGCGAAGAATCATGAACGGAAGGATTTGGATTTGGGTTTGGGGTTTTTTCGTTGCAGACTCCCACAACTTGGTATGTATGTACGTATCTCATGGCCTCTTCTAATACCCTTATTTTAAGGGGAAATGTAAATGTAATACCCGAGTGCCTTTGTCATAGGTACAGTAGGCAAGAAATGTTACGTGCCGATTGGCATTGGCATGGCTCTCCAGCCCGCTAGGTCTTTCCATGTGGGAATGATTTTCCCGACTTTCTGCTCCCCGTAAGTGGATCTGATAGAGTTCAAGATCAGATGGATCAAGGAGATTTATGACTATTCGCGAAACGATTGGATATCTTACGAGCAAGTGGAAACCGAAATGTGTCGCGGCAGATGGGTCATTATTGTATCACGATAATGTACTCGAGTAGCACTACTGATCTACCGCAAGCCTTGATTCTTCAAAATCGGCTTGCCAGTTACGGAAACTTATTCGAGCTATGATTCTTTAGGGGAACTTACGGTTCGGGTAGGGCTGATGAGTGATCAAGTATCTCGAGTGAGTGCAAGTGCCTGTAAGAAGAAGAGTTATTTGTCATTCAGCGAAAGGCTGCTCTCATCCGAAATGCGGAGGGCGGACTCATGATGGCTAGTAAAACGCCCAACGACAACAACAAAACATACGAAAGAGACCGCATTGAGGGAATTGGAATGCAACGCCATCGGTCGTATGCACCACAACACCACGAAGCTCCAGATTGAGAAAGAAACCCACCATCGTATTTGCGTTTGCATCGAACATCGCACATCATCGCACGATTGCATCCCATCCATGGTCCATGGATAGCATCACATCGCGTCCAGCGTCCAGCATTTCGCATCCCCGTTCCAGCCTCGCGCAAGGACGAGGTGTTCGCTGGAGTGGCTCGAGGCCGGAGGAATGGTAGCAGCACTTGGTAGCAGCAGAGGCAGCAGAGGCAGCAGCAGCAGCAGCAGCTCCCAAGACCACCGTTCACACGTTCACCCTCCCCTCCCGCCTTTCCACGACGACTTCTCCGCCATCTTCACCGTCGCCCATCTCCTTGTCCGTCACAACCGAGCTCTCTCATTGGCCCTAACCTCGGTTTCCAGGGGCGCGAGGGGAAAGACAGGGGCCGAATGCGCGGTGAACAGTCGGGGCAAGGGCTGTATGGCTGGAGCAACTGGCGGGACGGGGGATCGTGCAGCGTTCTGGGAGGGGGCAAAAATAAACATATGACAAAGCACGTGGATCGCTGGAGCTGTGGTGCGGTGCAAAGGAAAGGGTGGCTGCTGGTGTGGTAGTGGTGGTAGTGGTGGTAGTGGTGGTAGTGGTGGTACTGGCAGGCCTGGTTGGTTGGGGGTCGTGGAGACTTGGATTTGGGGGATGGAGGGGAGGGGTATGCAGGCGCAGAAGCAGGGTAACCCGACCCGGTCGTGCTATTGGGCCCAAGCCAAGGACCAAGGTACGTGAGGTGTGTGGGCAGAGGGAACTCTATCCTCCACCTCCGTCTTCCTGTGCACCCCCCCAGCCTCGTGGGAAGAGACAGGGAAAGTGATGGTAAAAGGGGGTTAATTAGGGACATATCCGTACTTTTTGGGCAAGTGACGACTTCCATCCCCCCTCAAGCGGCGGGGGCCACAAGCACAAGTCGTGCATTGCGGCAAAGGTACAGTAACTGTTCCCAAGGCCTTGGGAACTGCAAATTCTCGGTATATCGCCGATTAAAATCGTGAATTTACCCGACTTCGCCCGCTAACCCTATACCACAGTAGCCATCTGAAATCCCTAGATTCAACGAACATGAAGACAACATATGATGGTAACATATGATGGTTGTTTTGTATGAAATGCCAGAGGTCCCCACTGTATTTGCCGTCTATTCGTGCTTCGTATCTTGCCAGTTCAGTGCTGTGCTGTGGTGCGGCACTTAGTGGCGAGCCGCAAATCCCGGGAAATCAAATGACTAGAATGCTTTAAATCCCGTATGTTGAGACCTTCAGATCGGCAGAACGAAAGGAGATAGGGAATAACAACCCCCATCTCCCTTAAGCACTCGCACTTTGTAGCCTGTAATGTGCGCTCCACGGTATGGCTCCGTTACCTGTCGGCGATAGATAAACCCAAGACCAAACACCATGAACTTGGTGCTGGTCGTCGAAACCCCATTGGACGAGGATTCGAGTTCCGTCTAGATGACATATCCTAGCTGGAGATCGTCTCTTCTGGCGTGATGAAAAGCATTGCTAATCAACCCCACGAGTCCATCCAAGTGATCGGACTAAAACGTTACTCGGCAACTTCCACATGCAATACCACTAATGGACAACCAAACAGGTTTCCAAAATAGTTTCTAAGCACGAAGCAGGAGAAGTTGATGGAAAGAGGGACAGGCTCGATGCTCGCTTGCGCATACAATATATCTTAGACGCGATGAAGCTATTTCCGAATGTGAGAGAAAAAAAGATGTGATGATGATGATGTTCCTAGAAAGCTTCCAAATACCTGCAACCTTAAAATAGAAACGAGATGAGATGGTTCGCTTGCCTTCCCTGCACCCAAATAATGAGGACTAACGTAAAACTCTCCCTCCTGTCTCAACCAAACATAGGATATGTACCTAAAATACCCAGATTGAATAGACGCAGGATCCAATCATCCTCAGTTTAAACATATCTCGAGGTCAGAATCGTGTTTCAAACTCAAGATTGAAGTGTACTACCACACAACTGGGTTGTCGGCCGACACCAGGTGTGGGGGAGCACGGTGCATGAAGAGCCTCCTGCTCTTTGCCAAGATCAGAGGTACTGGTACCGTACTGTATATCAAAGTAAAAAGAACATCCTAAAAGCGGGATTTGAGCAAATGAATCAAGTATTCGAACATATCAAAATAATTGGCTTTGCTTGCCTTCCTTCCCCAAGCCTTTGATACAACAAATCAGCCATACTATAAAGTATATGATATACACCAAGTGGACAAACGAGATAGGTGGAATGGTTTGATTTGATGACCTTGAAGCCGTAGGGATCTTCTTCTGCAATCTACAGAATCGACCTCATGTTTAGGCCCGAGGCCGTTTTTTGAGTTGCGCAGTTATCAAAGCGTGGAACCAAGCTGCCGTTAATGTCAAAGCATTGACTTTTTGCTACGCCGATCATCCGTCTTAAAATCCGCTTCGCCAATTATATGGGGTACTCCGTATGAGTCGGAACGGATGAAGAGCTGAAGTCCAGGCAACTAGAAATGTACCCGGGACGTATGTGATTCCGGATAGCGCTTGAAGATGATGGAAGGGAGAAACACGAACCCGTTAGCCGCGCCTCCTGCTAGAAAGTTTGCGGCCGTGATGTTTGGGGACAACCGAGTCGCTTATTCGAGTCACTGTACTTGCATTTGCCATCGTGATGGCAAGAACAAGAAAGTAGTTCCTGGGATGCAGAATAATAGAACCAGGTGTGCCGAAGAGATATTCTTAGATGCTTTTGCCAGAAGTCAATCCAGTGCCCCAAGTCCCAGACTACCGGTTGATGAGGGCGGCACTACAGATGCATCTTGAAGAAAGTTTGATACCATTAATACCATGGGCGTTTAACGAATCGCGCCAAACAGGAGATGCCCACGCTTGCGTTCTTCCATGCTTCCATCTTCCATGGGACCTTTCTTGTCTTCCCACATTGTTTCTTCCTCCTGGTCCTTTTTTCTGTACCGCGTAGGGCTGCAATCAAGCCAAAGGCCCGGATTGAAGTATTCTGGTCTAATGGCGTTCAGAGGACTCGTGGGCATTCGCCGGGCAAAAGCAACAGACTTAGCGTGGATCTATTCCTAGCAGACAATCAGCCACCTGGGGGGCAGATGAAATACGCCCAAGGGGGTCGCCAGCGCATGGGAGAACTGGTGGCTGCGTTGACAATCGCCGACTCGTCGGAAGTTGGTGTTGTTGGTTGCGGGCTGCTGCTTTTACCCAGCCCAGGCACTTATGTTCTATTCTTAATGGCCGCTAATTATCGAACATTGGGTCTGCGCCCACCCTGGCGGACCACCAGTTCCCCATCCACGCTAAACTAGATGAGGTATCAAACTCGATGGTAGAGGGGGCCAGGGGTGGCTTGTCGTGCGAGCAACGGCGAGGGAGCAGGGGAGCGTACAGGGAATAGTTAAAGTGACATTGAGTGAGTGGCAGCCCTGCACCAGACAGGGTCGCTTTACACGCTGCACAGCAACAGGACCCTCGTTTGTAGTGTAGCTCAGCTAGGAGGAGCAGGGGATCCGTGAGAGATGGTCTCGAAATCGTATGCCTGCGGCCTCCTCGTGTGTCGGTCC
>UNPT01000137.1:0-114557 GCA_900536445.1 Hymenoscyphus occultus
GAGAACTTTTCTACAAATCCAACTTCTACTCTAAGATCTGCCCTAATAGGCCGAACTCGGACTAGCCTTAATTTCTTTCCTTTGTTTTTATCCTTTAATACTTCCTGTTTATGTATAAGAGTTAGTCCAGAAGCGGGCTCTCTCTTTAGCCTGATATTTGTAGAATAGTCTCCCATTCTACCCTCCTTGACCTCTAGGGTACCCCCCTAGCGTCCTTTGCCCTACTAAGGGATGTTTAGAACCTAGCTACACGAAGGCTTGCTGTATTCGCCGGACGTTAAATAAATTCAATTCAATCAATAAGGGACGACTTTCGACTGCTCCCCTATTCTATCTTAATCCTATCTTCACTTAGTACTGGTACAGTCTTACTTAACTCCACCTCACTTAGTACAATCTCATTTACTATATTACGCCCGACTAACATACCAACAATCTAACTACCAAGTCAACTACTCGCAAACATGTTCTTCTCCAAGCAAATCATCACCGTCCTCATAACCTTGCTCATCGGAGCTGCGACTGTCCAAGCTGCTCCAGAAGGCTGCGTCCAGCTGGGCCCAGGAAATCCAGGTTTCAATAGCGGAAAATGTCAAGCTCCAAAGGTGTTCTGCGGTCCTACCGGTCATACTGATACCATTAATTGCTGCAACAAATGTTGAATGTGTCTTGAAGCCTTGAAGGCTTGAATTTGGAGGGGGAACTCTAATTGGGGAAGGGAGGAAGGAAGGGAGGAAGGGAGCTGGTCTGGGAGAGGGGGGGCTGGTGGGTGTGCTGGAATTGGTTGTTCGTTGAATTGTGATTTATTTCAAACGCTACGGACAGTCTGGCTTTGAGGTTTTTGGTAGGATAGTTGTTTCCTTCCCGGATTTGCGGGTGGAATGGGAGATGCTTGATGGAGGGTTGACTTGTTTGAATTTGGAAGTTGGTAGGGTGAGGAGATGATGTCCGAAGTCTATAGAAATTGTGGTTTTTTTGTGTTCCTTGACCCATCAACTCATACAATAATAATGACGTGAATCTGGGAGACATGACGACTCCATCTAATGCTTCCTCCTCTTGTGAGTCGCAATCTCACGAAATTGAAACGTGGTGTTTTTACCCATGTCACCATTCTCTTTCGAGTCTGGGATCTCAAGTCGAGCACTTACCAGCCCTTTCCCAAGGCATTTGATATAATTTATAAAAAATCCCTCGGAAGGCTTTAGATATTAGTGCCTGGTGGAGTCGAGGAGTTCGATATCCAGATATTACTAGAGACGCCACTAGAGCTTGTATTAATCCTCGTTTCTACCTAGACACTCCTAGCACCTATTAGATCGCTCATCCTTTCTTGGGTTTTTGTTCTGGTTTTAAACGCGTAAAGCTGAAATACGTAACGGAACGAGTGCTACTATACAATTGGAAGAGCATTTACAAAAGGTCGCAAATTCAGAAATACGTCTTACCAATAGACGAACCTGTGCCCCTAGAAATAGGCGACCTGAGAGTAAATTACGCCTTGGAGACTTATTTGGACACCTACTTAGAAGTTTGTAGAAAGAAACAAGGATAAGCCCAGTATTAGACTTAGAATTATAGCCACACTGGAAAACTTACCTTTATCGTTTCGCCTGAGGGATCGTCATCGTACTGGGTGACAGAGTCTATTTCTCGTAAACATCTTGCATCGCATTTGCCCTGTCTCGCGTCGGACCGATTGCCGCCTATATGACACAACGAGATAGTCTAGCGCCCACCTCAAACACTCGCACCGAGCACTTTTACACTTTATTTCATCCTCTGTCTACACACAGTGCCGTTTCCAAGACTTTTTACACCATGCAGTTCCGAAACCTCCTTGTTCTCGCAACATTAGCGACTGGTGTCTACGGTGCGGTCAACGAGGCTGCCATCGCTAGATGCGTAGATCAGAAAAGGTTTGGATTGCCTGCAGTCACTCGAAAGGCATGCGATGCTATAAAGACGAGCAGAACCAATGGCTGCAGTGATTGCATAACATCCGCTGGGCGTTGCACTAGTGTTGGGAGGAACATTGTAAAGCTTGCCTGGAATCAATTCTGCTTAGGCAATGGTGCCGCAAAGGGAGAAACAGATTACGCAACGGGATAGATATATTTGAGTTGCGAAGAAGCGTGAGTAGATCTACTTTTTTTCTTTTTTTCCTTTCCCAGATACTGAAGATATAGAAAGCAATGTAGTAAGAAGGAATAGTATTGCGATATATGCCACTCGCTTAGTCGCATATTAGTGGTAACCCACTTGTACGACTACCGTCAGTACCCGCACACCTCCAATCGTTTCGTCAACAACAAAAACAACTACTTTACTATCATTACACTTGTCTCTACTTCTCCTATTGCTAGGCACATGGAAAGCTCACAGGGAGCCTTGGCGAAAATTCAAGACGACCGAGTTCGAGGGTGCTACATGCATATTTGTTTTCTCTGTCGTTTAGTACTTTCCTATGTTTAGGAATGGACCATTTTGTCTTGGGTTAGTTGGTGAAGGTAGCAGGTAGGGAGGCAGGGAGGTACCCTTGAACGTGAGTATGTTAATAGGGTAACGTACTAACGTCTGGGGATCGTATATCTCCGCCGGCTTGGCATTGGCTTGCTTTTATGGCAAATAGAAGCAGATTAAGTAGGAATTTGAAATGCAAACTTGGGTATTTCAAAGCAGGAATAGTACTTGATGATCCTCAAAAAAAGGCAGAGAGTGATCTCGGTTCCCTGTCGCAGAAAATCAATGAGCACTCCAATAAAGCCTCCTGCTAGGATACAAAAATGCTGTTCAGCGTATCTCTACTAGAACCGGTAATTTCACTTCTCACAACGCAGATTACCCTGACTGGCGCGGCGAAGGAAAAGCGAAGTACTATGGAAAACAAAACAATAAGTTTACTTTGGCAGTAAATGCTTCGTTTTGATAGTGAGTTCAGGGATATGATTCTCGGGAGTTCTTTGGGATAAGAGATGTAAGCTATTAGCGTTAAGTAGCGATGGTAGAAATCTAGCCGATTAAGGATGGAGTAAATATATTGGTGACAGCCAGATAGCCACCTCTAGCACTTGACATCGGGTAGAGATTGTTTTACTTGTGTTCTCCTATATGAATGGGAGGACGAAAGATAAATACATAGAGACATTGACAAGGGACTAGATTTATCTTTCTGTGATTGGATTAAGTGTGTGATATTCAAGATGTGATTCCACATGAAGGAATGAAGGTGTGTGAGTACTGAAGGTACGCGCGCCCATGGTGGATCTAAGCTACAGGTGACAGGTCCTCTTAGAAGATGTGGGATGTATCGCGAGGTTCAGATTGTGGCCTTTAATTCCCTCTACTAAAGTCGGAATATTTCGTTTGTGAGACTTTCGAAAAGAGAAGCAAGATGCGATTATATAACCTCTACCATGTGGGATTTCGGTTTGTCGGCAAAATCGGCCCTCGATAATGGGGTTGGGGTGTCTCAATCAGTCCAATCGAAACTACTCTATCTGGAGTTGCTGCCCCTCCTTGGTCAGCAGGGCTTTCATATTGTCGCAGTGCTCGTTCAAGGCGCAATTTCTCTCTTGTTTCTTTACGTTTGTTAGCAAGAAATCTCAGTATCCGGTTTTGGAAAGTGCCTAATACTTACGAGTGACAGTTCCTGCAAGTGAGAAAAATGGAAGCACTATCATGAATGTGGGCAAAAGTTGTCCAAATGCCCATCCGTTACTAACACTCGCGTTGGATGCATTCAAAATAAGGATAATGAACTCAAAAATAACCAAGAAAGCGCAGGTAAGTGCCAGGTACGCCTTGGGAAATATAACCTCAGCAACAAGGCTTAGAAGAAACCGTCCGAAAACCCCTGAGGGTGGGTAAGCTCCAGAAAGAATACCAAATGGCTTCGTCAATACTGAAGTAGATTTGGGGGTGTTCGCTCGCCAGACTTCGAGGTCAGTTGTATCTCCCGCGCATATATAAACTTGATAGAAAGCATCCGATGAGCTCGCAATAGGCGATCTGCCGTCAAGAAAGTTGGCTCGCTTGACCTCCATATATGTTTTATTCCCACGACTCATTGGATTCATAGCAGCACGGGCTCTCAGGCGCCGAGAAAAATAGAAAGAGAAACCCCCCAGTAGCCGCGAAGAAGTATGGCTACTTGAAGAGAGGCGAAGTAGTGGTCTGCCTCCGGCCCTCCCGCTTTCATCACTTCCGGCAAGTAAATAACGAGCCATAAAATTATCGTCAAATAGATTAAGACAAGCCTCACTATGGCCAGTTTTAGAAAATGCCGGAATGTTTGCTTAACTGCTTGCATATTGGCCAAGTGTGTGACCATAGAGAATAACGACAACTGCGATACCATGATGATATTTGATCTATTCACCGACCGACATATCACATACTTGGGATAAGCAAGAATAATGATCAATAATCCTGTGATAAGTTGCTGGTCGCTCAGGCTCAGAAGAAAATTGTCGATGACTGGCATCAAAAATTTGGCGGCGTCTTCTGCAGCATGGGAACCTGAGAATCCGAGTACCCGGAAGACACGAATCTTGAATTTGTCTCCGACCGATTTAGCGCTTAAAGATGTTGTTGTGTTCTCAAGTGGGAGCAGCGCCCTGAAGGCAGCCGCCAGTGTGGCAATGATACCAGGGAGCCCTTATTTTTATGTAAAGAGCTTTTTTTATAAAAAGGCTGATTAAAACAAGATTTAAGAGCCAAAATAATAGACGTAGGAGCAGAGAATGTGGCAGGCTTTATAATAGAAACGGGAGAACCTATATTAAGTTAGTTGTTTGCGCTCTCTACATCCAGCAATGTTTGTTACCCCAGGGCCAGCAATGTCTAGATCTCGCTCATATCTTAATGAAGAATTGCACGACATGCTAAGTGAACTTTCGTTCTTAACGGAAGAGGATGAAATTTCAGCAAAGTTACCACAAGGCGCTGATACAAAGCTGGTTTTGGAGCGTTGAAGCTTCGCTGGATGGGATTGTGAGGTTAGAAAGAAAATGAGATTCACAGCTGATCCTATACTGTAACACAAAAGCTTACATAACATGCATTACAGTAACACAAACAAAATACCATAGGTAACTGACCTCTGTAGAGATGGTTTAATAAACTCATATTACATGTATTTAGTTATTTTATACCTTACTATCTGGAAACCTATTAAGTAGTGTTTCGACTGTTTCTTCTATTGAATAATATGGTCTCAATAGGTATAATAGTACTAGATATTAATAAATAGAGTTTCCAGATAGACGACTATAACCCTGTTTCCTATAAAAAGCAATGTATAAAAGACAAAAAAAGCCGGGTTAAAACTACTAATTATCTACTATTATACCGTTTCTACTATTACCTAATTCCATTACATCTATAATAACTACCTCTTCTCTCCCTTCTAGCCATTATCTTTTCATTAAAAGGAAAACAAAATAATTAATCTAGAATTCTTAGGTAAAGCTTACTTATTTAAGGGGAATACGGCTTAGATAGCGAACTTCTATCGCTCTAGTAGAGCTAGTAGAGCTAGTAGAAGTAATATAAGTGATAACTTTATAACGAATAGTAAATAGTAGATGATTCTATAGAACTAAACTGTAGAATTGACATTACAAGTATAGTTTTGGACCACACTTTAGAATTGATACCAAAATTGCTCTTAGTAGGGCATGGCACAAAATATACTGTTTCTTGTATATAAGATTACGCAGGATTATTTCCGCGTGTTTACTAAGTATCATCTATTATATTATAACGCTCCAAGGTCGTCTTTAGCTAGGTAGTATTTTAGAGCTAATTAGGAGCTTTATTTAAGTCTATATAGAAGCTTGTGGCTTGAGGACTGACTATAATGAAATGAGTCCAGCCGACCTTAAGCGATAGCATAGAGAAGGTAAATCGGGCTATTAGTAGCAATTACAAGCGCAATATGGACCAATTACTACTCATATGCCGTGAGTGTTGTGTTCAAATATCTTTTTGGATTCGTTATTGTGAACAAGAGACTTTATTGCTGTAGTGATTATAGTAGTAGTAGTAGTGTTAGGAAGAATGATAGTAAGATCACAATTATTTTAGCTTAGTATTCTCCAAATATGTGTGCGATTCTAGCACAAAACTGAACTAGGCTATGGAGAGATATACTGTCAGTTGATATTCCTTATATCTGAGGCTGGTGCCAACTATATAGGTCTTGAACGTGAATTAACAGAAACGCGAATACTCCTGAACTTGAATACCACTTTTTATTCATGGCGACAGAAAAACTACCATTCTCACATAAAACTCAAAAGTGCTACTAGTGTTTTTTGCCTATCAAATATATGTGCAAAACTCTGACGAAATGAATGAGTAGTATACATGTAGTAGTAAAATTTTAGAATATTACTATAATTGCTACTATCCCTAGGTACTATCTGAGTCTCCTTTAAAACACTCCAGGCTTCGTAACCTTACCTATAATACCGAGTCTAATGTATTCACGAAGATATAAACTCGAGCGATAGCGGGGACTTGGATTTGTTAGCACTTTCTTGTTTTTAGACATCTCTCGGAATAGCCTTAATTTGACTGTTTGGTCCTAGTATGCTTAAATAAATGCTTGTTCTAGGAAATTATAGCTTAATTCGAAAATCGCAAACCTAAAATCCCAGACGTACTCGTACATGTATAGCATTGGCATCGAAGGGATAAGAATATATAAATCAATAAAATGTGATTTCATGTACAAGTAAACCAGATGGAGTCTAAGGAGCTACTCAAATTATTCTACACTATACTTTCTGCGTCGACGTACAGTTGGAGCTTCACTTTCTAATTCTTTCCTTCACTCTAACCATCAAGTTAGGCTTCTGCCAAAACAAAAGCATCGGAGTCGCCTCAATCCAGTCTAACTGCCCTTCTCTTTCGATCTCATACCTAAAGATCAGCCGGGCCAACGTAATATGCAGCTCCAACCAGGCCATATTGCGTCCTATGCAACCTCGTTTTCCAAGGCTAAAGGGCTGAGTGGCTTCCAGAATATCGTCCTTGTTCTCTCCCAGCCAGCGCTCGGGGATGAATTCTGTTGGGTTATGGAAGTTTTTGGGAGACATGGATGCGGCACATGGGTTTGTGGAAACAAGAGTCCCTCCAGGAATGCTGACTCCATCTACCACCGCACCTTCTGGAGGTGCATTCCGGGGTGGACCGATTGGTAGAGGGGGAAAGATTCGCAGTGCCTCTAGGCAGACTGCGTGAAGATACTTGAGAGGTGCGGCAGTGGTAGCATTGATATCTTCTTCTTTTTCGAAACTACCAAGAATTTCCTCAGTGACGGTCTTGAAGATAGCCGGTTTTTCCAGGAGATAGTGCACAACAACACTAAGTGTAGTAGCGGTAGTTTCGGAGCCAGCCACGACCAAGTCTGCTGCGTGACCTGACATCTGCATATGGAAACTTTCGCTGTCATCGTCCTGGGGGTGGTCGCGAAGAAGGTAGTGCATGAAGTCTTTGCGGTCGGTCTTTTCGCTGATACGACTGAAGAAAAGATGGGTTGATCAGAGAAAGCATTCTTAAAATATCAAGGCGGGCTAGAAACTCACTCCTCTATAACCTTTTTCGTATAGCTCATATGTCTATCAGCAACTTGTGCAATCCCTTTTAACCAGCCTTGATTGAAAGCTAGATACACGGCTCCAAGCCAGGGAAATCGTTTTAGCGTGTCCATTACATTTGCGTGTGCTATGCTGCCCATAACTAGAAGCTGTTAGCTGTGTCCGGGGGAAGGCAAAGGAGTGAGGCTGCTTTACCATCTGATAACCAAAAATGTTCTTTGCCTAATTAGATAGCGTATTAGTAAATCAAGCATTTGTAGACATGCCTACGAGAATAAAGATAATCTAGCGGAGTAGGTAGGACCCAACCTACCAGATTCGACACCACCAAATGATTTTCCAAAAGCTAATAACCCAATAATGTCAAAGGTCAAGAAATTGTGCCAATCAGTCAAATTCACAACACCCTCTGCTTTGGCGGTCTTGCCCACGCCGTCAATGTATTTTGCAATAAGATCGGTAATCATATCCTCCTGGTCTCTCAAACTAGCCTCTGAGAACGCACGACTAAGATACTTTCTCATCTGTGCATGTTCTACCGGATCGCGCACACTCACAATCGCATGGCCGCCGAAGGAACCATTTTCGTACCAGTTGCTCTTGAGGAATTCCCCACCCTTTCGTGGAGCGTAGATATCATGCCATGATTGGGCGGAGGCGAATGAGACTTCATTGGGAGATACGCGAACTGCTGGCCCGTACTTCTCATGAAGCGCGAGCATACGCCATGGTTGGCGGCCGGATAAAAAGTCGCGGGAGTAGGGATACTAAGAAAGGTACTGTTAGCGCTCACTTCTATTGTACGAGTATATACGGCAAGAATTTTGATCTTGTGGCTCAGCATAGTGACCCGGACGCTTCGAGCTCGGTTGATTGATTTGAACCCGTTGGTTCTCCACTCTCACAAAGATTGGGCAAACCAATTACCCCTTCTAGGATTTCTGGCATAACATGTTTTCAAGCTGCACGCCAAACAATCCCCGAGACCTTATGCTGTTGGAAGTGACTAATTGTGTTCGACGGCTAATACATACATTTGAGATTTTCGCAAGTAGCGGTCCAGGAACGTGAGAAAGTGGGTGAAAATAAATCCTTCGGATGATTCCTATTATGAGGAAGGTAACTGCCTATTTGTGTCGAGAAAAAGTGTAAGCTAGAGAATTCCACCAATGAGATATAAACGAAGCAGTGCAACACTTACAGCAATGCTGAATGGTATTGCCACCCTCGCCGCAGCACTTGACTTGTAGGTAGGCTCCATGGCTGTCACAAATCAAGAACAAATTGTATATTTGAGAGTTTTAATCGAACAGTTGTGGTAGGAAAGCGAGGCCTTTTATATACAGTCCATCTGGTTTCTCTAATGACATAGCTCGCATGCTTGTTCGCTGTGGACAAAACACCGACACAGATTTTGGCTCCGGCTTGGTGTTCCCCGGTCGCCTGGCACGCCAATAGCGAAGCGAGGGGTTACTGTATGGAGGTACATGATGGAACATTGGAACCAATGTATGCTCCGAAAATCCGCTCACCGAATTCTACCGAACTGGTGGACCACGTATTACTTCGTAAATTGGTGCTGGGTAAATGATTAACTTGTCTAAGTATCATGCTCGTGGCGTCATGTTTCGTACATCCCGTAAGACTCTCCACTTCTAGGTGGCAAAACACTGCAAATGGAATTACAGACCCCCCCTAACAAAAGCTTTTTGAATCTTGTAATGCCGCCTTCGGCCCACTATCGAGGTGTCTTGAGTAGAAAACGCATGTTTGGATATTATTTCTACTTACTCGTTCGGTAAGAATAAAGTTAAATTCCTAACTACTACTAGAGTACTACCGTACCCTTAATACTACCCTTACTCTAATCTTAAAGCTTAACCCTCTTTACTATATCCATTCCAGACAACATAGTTACAACAATTACCTGTGCTTGATAGTGGATATAAGTGGATATAATACTGGGTCAAATTGAGGTCCAAATGCTTGGAAATGCGGCGTGGTTGGCTAAACGAATTTGTTTTGCGGGGAATATGTAGTAAATATGGGCCTATTTACTCCACTTTCAAGCACAAGTAATTGTTGTAACTATATCGTCTGGAAGGGATAAAGCCTTAAGATACGAAGTAATTAGGTTAGTACCTCTTTCTCGGCTATCTACTAACTAGTGTTCTAGATCTCCCGTCCTCTCCTATCCTAGGCCTTTGGAAAGGATTAGGAGAGCCAGGCTTTTGGCCTAGCAAAGGAGAGGATAATATATTATTTACGTGGATAGGCGCGAATAATGAGAGTGTAGATTCGGGAGAGGAGCGGAAAGGAGAGGCTAAAATAAGGTTAAAAAATGAGGCTCAAGAAATAGCGTAAGCGACAGCACTAGACAGTCTTTTTACTACCGTAGGCAGGACTACTAGGGAGGGTTCGCAAGCCTTTTTACAGTACGAAGGCACGTAGGAGCACTAGGGAGGCTCCCGGTAGACAAGATAAGTAGCAGTCTTAGCACTAGAATGTAATAGAGATGCACACAAAATCGACTGCGCCAAGACGACTACTTATCTTGTCCCCCGGGATGGGAGACTTCGTAAGCAGTCTTTTCACTACATAAGCAACTATCTTTTTACCAAGTGCGGAGAACGCGGTCATATATCCTTTCACTACAGGGCTGGGCACTAAACCTCAAGCCCTAATTGGCTAGAAGACCCCTGTACTTTAGAAGGGACTGGCTCGGCTAGGCACGCCTAGGGGTTAAAAGAGGGGACAATTCACGTGCGCAAAGGACTTTGAATAAGGTCTCTATTACTGAGTATAGAACTTCAATCACTTTTCCCCCACCGGATATTGAGGCTCAATATCGTCGGAAAACAGGCCCTTGGTCTGAGCAAGAAGTCCTTTCGTCGTGTCTTTTAGTAGGAGAAATATTGTGCCTCAAAAGACGCTAGGAAGAGAGTTTACTGGGCACTCGGCGTCTATACGTGGACGGTGTCTTGGAGAGCCAAATATGGCCCACATAATACTTCTATGCCATTCGACGATATTGCGGCTCAATATCGTCTCGGGAAACAGGCCCTAAGCAGCCACTCCAAGCAGTTAAGCCTCCATCTTACTCAGTTATCGTATCCACATTGAGTGCACGTTTCTAGGGTCTAATCTGACGTCTGGAAGGGATAGGCACGACACAAATCCCACAAAAACAAAAAGGGCAGGAGAAAAAAAGAACGTTCAATCAAGAGCCAAAATACAAGAAAACAAAAGAAAATCATTCTAAAGGTACATGTAATCCCGTTCTCTCATATACAGAGAACCCCCCCTCCCTCGACCCCCATTTATTCATTCCACCCATCTCACCCAATGTAGCAATTTCCCAATCCACCCAAAGATCCCCTCATTACGTTGTCCCGATTTCTCATCATTCTTTTATACAACTTCCCCATTTATTCTCATCCCACCTACCCCAATACCTGACCGATCTTCACAAAAGTTCCGTTCTCCATTGCTCCCCCTCAATTACCATGGTCGAATTCGAAGGATCTTCAACGTGACTCCTAGCCATAGCTTCTTGCCACTATCCAAAACTATCAGTGCTTCGTCCCAAGAACAAAAATAGGGAGCAAAAAAGGGGAAAGGGAACATACCTTGAAAACAAAATTAAGAATCAGCGCAACAATCAGCGCAAAACTAACAATCATCGGCCCAATCATATTATCAAAATCCTTCCCACTCCTCGCAACAATCATCTCCCTCCGCGTCCGATGCATAAAGTATCCCCACCCCGCAGTAAAGATCGAGACAACTAGATACGTGATCCCCATCGCAAGACGCGTCTTATCATGGGAGCCTGCGTTGGAAAGAACAATGGCAAACGATCCAAGGAGGAAACAGATGTGTTGCCATTTGAGATACGTTCGCTCATTAGCTAACCAGACTTTGGGTTCAACCTTCAATGGTCCGGAATCTTTGATGAGTTGAATGGGTTTCGTTACCCCAGGGGGTAACACAACGCTCTTCTCTCTCTGGGCTTGAGCATATCTTGAGAGCGAGAAGGATGGGAATACGGAAGAAAGAGTACCATAGCCGCCACCACGAGAGCTTGAACCTTCGCCAGCATCATCAAAGACACCATCATTTGCTACCTTCGTATTGCCAAACTCAGAACGTCTCCCGGAGGCCTCCGCACGCTCTTCTGCTGCCATTCTATCTTGCATGTAAGACTTGCCCAAGGGCGAGACAGCAGCCTTGAAACTAGCACTCGGGCGAGAGGTTCCTCCCAGAAAGCTGCCAACGACTTGTTCATCCTCTGCCTTACGTGCTTTTCTTTGCTCCTCTTCCTCAAATGCGGCTTGAGGGTCCTTTCGGATATCCGTTTCGACTTCACTCAGCCAGAAAGGAAGGTTGTTGACGTTGTCTTCAAACAATGACGCTACCCCATGAACAAATTTGGAGAACCGAGGTGCCTTGTGAACAAGATGGGAAGAGATGAGATCCTCAACCCATTGTGGATGCTTTTTGACGCCTTCCTCTTTAACCTTGATCTCTAGAATTGCATATGGAAATCGGGATAGCTCGCCCTGGTTGATGTTAGGAAAAGGATATTCCATGGCGCTGTTATCAATATCAAGTCTATGCCAGTTTCCAGGACGTCTGCATGGTCGATCAGGATCTATGGAATCCTCTCGGATGAAAGCCAGGTTGGTGTCGATAGAAATTCTGACTTTGTCGTCCTGTGGCTTCTGGAAAGCGGTTCTGGTGTAGTTTGCTCGTAGGACTGGTTGAAGATCATTTTCCAGGACAAAATTTTGTATGCTCTCCACCGTGTTTCTGAACTCCTCAATCTTTGCTGCAGGGTGACCTTGTCGTTCCATCTTCTGAATGCTCTTTTCCATCTTGTATTCTCCCTTGATGAAAGGCTGGATGTACTTCTCCTTGATTGGAAAGCGTCTCTCTTCACTACTACCATTCTGATGCAAAATCTTTTGCTCGATAACCAGTTCAGGGCCAGAGTTCAGTTGACCTGCCCACCTTATGCGAATCGATGCAGCGTCGATTTGCCGATCAACCTTCTGGTTATATAATGCGAAATCTGGGTTATCGAAATACAGGGAATTGAGGGTGGGGTCTCCTTGAGCATCAATGCCTTTCGAAGACTGCTCGCTGTAAACGAGAACAGGAAGTCGGCGTAAAATAAAGGTTCTAACCTCCAGGAGATTATCCATATGGACCCAAACTAAATCAATCGTCAGCTAAATAAGAACAAGAAGGTCAAGGGATACTCACATTTGTATGCCACATATTTCTCTCCGTTTTGAGTCTGCGATAAGGCCTCATCGGTTTCCAGAGGATCAGCAGGGCTCTCGTCCAGTTGTTGTCGCACAACATAGAACATCATAGATAGCTTATTGAGCAGAGGGGCATAGCTTGATTCTGAATTGAAAGGACGATTCGACAATCTAAGCTGTACCATGGGTCTGATCTTGTAATGATTTCCTCTCTTACGATCATGCTTCTTAACAATCTTCAGAAACCCAGTATAGTTGATACTGCTGTACTTCTTCAATTCCTTCGTCTCGTTCGTAATCTTGTCCAATTCATCCTCGATCGCCTTGAATTTGCCCGCTATGGCATCCGATTTAGAAGCCTCTTCCTCCGAAGCAAGGTCTCTGAGTTTCTCCCCGCACTTCGTTGCTCGCTCCTCCAGAGCCGTGAAGGTCGACGCTTGGAAGGCGGCCACCTTTTCCAATTGTACATTCAGCATTTCGTCGCAGAACTTGTTCTCATCGTCTTCAGTCCAGGTTGGGTCATCCTCGTCCTCCCGCAACATGCTCTTGAGTTTCGCATAGTCTATGTATTGATCTTTCCATGGCTCGAAGACCGAATTCCGTAACTTCTTTCCGAAACGCATGTTGGGGCGAGTTTTCTTCGTAAGCCTCTGGAGCTTTCAGGTTGTGGTTCTTTCGTTCCGTCGTTCCGACGACTTTGGTTCGCTGGAGGAAGTACAATGTAGAGTGCGATTTCGATTGGAGGGAAGGCGCAAGAAGCTCGTACGACGTTTCACGATAGAGGGGTGCAGGTGAGTTGTTGATGGGAGACTGGAGACAATTATCTAAACAAAGCAAGCGAGTGAAAGAGATGCAACCAATCTAGCGATATGAGGGGCTTGTGAAAAAATGTCGTCCCATCGCTTTGCTATCTGCAAGGAAACATCGTCGGAGCGTGCCTTGCTATCAAAGTTGTGGTTGGACAATGCCAAGTAGAGAGAACAAGGATATTGCCAGTCGGATAAATTAGTTTCTCCTTCGCCGATTCCGAGCGTGAAGGTTTGTAGCGGAAGCGAGTTCAGTAGGAGTAATTCCTCTAGCATTACAGAGTAATAGGTAATTCATTTCTAGTAGTAGTAGTATTATTCTAAACCCTTAGAATAATTAAATTCAAGAAAAAAACTACCTCTTCTCCTTTAATAATTTTATACCTATTCTATTCTCCTATATAAAATAATCACTTAATTTCACTTCCAAAAAACACTCAAAAACGTTCGCAAAATATATACTTAGATAACAAAAGAAGAAGGCTATGTACAAAAGAACGCTTATTCGCTACGTTAGACTAATCTAAGCCGCCCTATCCACCCTACCTACCCCACTCCCGAAAGAAACTCGCTGGTATCCCCATTACCAAAAGAAAGAAGAAAAAAAACCGTGATATCGCAAAAAGAGAGAGAGAGAGAGGAAGAAAGAACCCTTCCAATAGCAAAGAAGAAAGAGCCAAAAAGCGCGCTCTAGACTGTACATACATGCGTCCCACTGGTATCTCCCATGAAAAAAAAAAGCGTAAAAGCTTCATCGTATGCACCGCTTGATCAATGCTAGCTACCATTTTCTTTCGTACAACGCGCCACAACCATGTCTTTTTTTTCATATCATCAAATCCCCTTTTCCAAAAAATCGTCATCATCTTTTCATTCTCAAGCCGCTGCTAGTTCAACTTGGGCGGGGGTTCGTGTAGCATGCTTCTTAGGCCCAAGAATCTGCTCCGCAGTGCGCTTGACAATTCCACCAGTGACGGGGAGACTAGTAGATCCCTCGAGGTACATGTCGACCTCGCGGGCAGACTGTCGTCCTTCGTTGATACCCCAGACGATCAGAGATTGACCACGGCGACAATCACCAGCAGCGAAAACGCCCTCGAGATTGGTGTGGTATTTTCCAGGCGGAGTCTTGACGTTCTTGCGACCATCCTTCTCCACCTCATCACCTAGAACACGGTCTTCTGGACCCAAGAAACCCATCGACAGCAATACAAGCTCAGCTGGGAAGAATTGCTGCGACCCTTCAATTTTCTTCATGTCCCAACCACCAGATGAAGACTTGGTCCACTCAACGCGAATGGTATTGATGCCCTTCACTTTTCCACTGCCATCATCGACAAACTCCTCAGACATGACACAAAATTCACGAGGATCTTGACCCATGTGTTGCTTGACTTCAGTGTGTCCGTAATCAATGCGATAGATACGTGGCCATTGTGGCCATGGGTTGTCACGAGCACGCTCATTCGGTGGCTGAGGAAGCAACTCAAAGTTGGTAACAGACTTGGCGCCATGACGAACAGATGTACCAATACAATCATTTCCAGTATCTCCACCTCCAATGACGACAACGTTCTTGCCCTTGGCTGAAATGTACTCACCGTCCTGAAGCTCGGAGTCAAGAAGAGATTTTGTGTTCTTGTGCAAGAATTGCATAGCGAAGTGAATGCCCTCGAGGTTACGGTTCTTAATGGGTAGGTCTCGAGCAACGGTGGCACCAGTAGCAATGACCACGGCGTCATTCTCCGCCTTAAGATCAGTGAGAGTAATGTCTTCTCCAATTGCAACTCCAGTCTTGAAGATGATTCCCTCAGCTTCCATGAAGTCGGTACGACGCTTGACAATCTTCTTGTCAAGTTTCATGTTAGGGATACCATACATGAGTAATCCACCGGCACGGTCAGCTCGCTCGTACACGGTGACTTGGTGTCCAGCTTTGTTCAGTTGATCGGCACATGCTAGGCCAGCAGGGCCAGACCCAATGATGGCGACAGTCTTGCCCGTTCGAACCTTTGGAGGTTGTGGAATCATCCATCCCATGTCAAATCCGCGATCGATTATAGCACACTCAATGGACTTGATTCCCACGGGATCCTCGTTGATACCAAGAACACAAGCTCCTTCGCATGGTGCCGGGCAAACACGACCAGTGAACTCGGGGAAGTTGTTGGTCATTAGCAAACGGTTCAAAGCATCTCTCCATTGACCTTGGAAAATTAATTCGTTCCATTTGGGAATGATATTGGAAATTGGACATCCGGAGTCAGATTGACAGAAGGGAACACCACAATCCATACAACGAGCGGCCTGGTATTTGAGTTCGTCTTCATCAAGTCGCTTAGAAAGCTCAGCCCAATCCTTTGTTCGAGTCTTTGCAGAGCGGTATTTCTCGGATCGTCGTTGATATTTCATGAATCCCTTGGTCTTGTCCAAGACGAGGGATCGTTTCTTTTCGACTGCTGCATCTCCAATAGACTCCTCGATGTCTACAAGATCAGACTTCTTCTTCGCCTTGTGAACATGTGCGTCGCGGGCTTGGTGTCCTGGGAGTATTGGAAGTGCGTACTCGGCACGCCTTGCTTCAGCTGCCTTTATCTTTTCTTCCTCCAAAATGCGCTTGTAATCAACAGGCAAGACCTTGACAAATCGAGGCAAAGCTCGGTTGAAGTCCAGCAAAATACGAGCGGCGAGCTCTGAGCCAGTGTAATGGTGGTGGTCTTCGATCAAGCTGCGAACATAGGCGATTTCCTCTGGGTCATCCAGGCCAGATGCTTCAACCATTTCAGGATTCAGCTTTGACATGAAATCCTGTTGGATGTCGAGGATGTAGGCAATACCACCGGACATACCGGCAGCAAAATTGCGACCCGTGCTTCCAAGAACAAGCACACGACCTCCTGTCATGTACTCGCACCCATGGTCTCCAACACCCTCGACGACAGCAGTTGCACCGGAGTTTCTGACAGCAAATCGCTCAGCAGCAATACCGCGGAAGAAACAGGTACCACTGGTAGCACCGTATAGACAGACGTTTCCAACTATCACATTCTCTTCGGCCTTGAATACAGCAGCCCGAGGAGGGTACACAATTAGGCGCCCACCAGACAGACCCTTCCCGACATAATCATTGGCATCACCTTCTAGCTCCAACGTGACACCAGGAGCACAGAATGCACCGAAAGATTGACCGGCTGAACCCTTGATATTGACATGAACAGTGTCCATTGGGAGACCCTTTTCACCATATCGCTTGGAAATTTGGTAAGAGAGCGAAGTGCCCATAGCACGATCAGTATTGACGATGTCGCACTCAATCCTGGAGGGCAAGCCCTTATCAAGAGTCAACTCGGCTTCTGAGATGAGCTTGTTATCCAATCGGACGTAGAGGCGGTGGTCTTGCTTGCGGACGTTAAATGTAGCTACTCCGGGTCTCAGCTTGTGTGCTGGAGTGAGAATCAACGATAAGTCGATGTTTTGAGTCTTTGGGGTACGCAAGTCTTCACGGACTCGTAAGCACTCGGCATGGCCCACCATCTCATTGATAGTTCGGAATCCGAGTTGTGCCATGATTGCTCTGAGTTCATTGGCAATATAATAGAAGAAGTTGATGACATGCTCAGGTGTTCCCTGAAACTTCTTTCGTAGCTCAGGATCTTGAGTGGCGATACCAACAGGGCACGTATTTAAGTGACACTTGCGCATAAGGATACAGCCCATGGCAATGAGAGGGGTAGTGGCGAAGCCCCATTCTTCAGCACCAAGCAGACAAGCAATTGCAACGTCTCTACCAGTACGGAGTTGACCATCAGTCTGCACAACAACACGTCCTCGAAGATCGTTCAGAACCAAAGTTTGGTGGGTTTCAGCAAGACCAAGTTCCCAAGGAAGACCAGCATACTTAATGCCAGTCCATCGAGAAGCACCGGTTCCACCATCGTGACCAGAGATCAAGATGTGATCGGCCTTTGCCTTGGCCACTCCAGAAGCAACGATACCAACACCAGTCTCTGAGACAAGCTTGACAGATACTCTGGCACGTGGGTTAGAACACTTGAGATCATAGATCAACTGCTTCAGATCCTCAATGGAATAAATGTCGTGGTGGGGTGGAGGTGAGATAAGACCGACACCAGGAGTAGAGTGACGAGTTCGGGCAATGGACTTTGAGACTTTGTGTCCCGGAAGCTCTCCACCCTCTCCGGGTTTGGCACCTTGAGCCATCTTGATTTGCAACTCATCGGAATCAGCAAGGTAGTTTGAGGTAACACCAAATCGACCTGAAGCAATTTGCTTGATAGCAGAACGCATGGTATCTCCATTTGCCATCCTCTCAGAACGCTCTGGATCCTCACCACCTTCACCTGTGTTGGACTTTCCACCGAGGCGGTTCATGGCGATGGCAATGGTGGAGTGGGATTCCATCGAGATGGAACCGTAAGACATAGCTCCAGTACAGAATCTTCGTACAATTTCTGTCCAAGGCTCAACCTGGTCAATTGGTACTGGATTTGCTTCTTCGAACTTGAAGTCAAGCAGACCACGGAGGGTACATGCCTTGATTTGTTCATACTCGGAGAGTGAGTATGCTTCATAAGACTTATCGTTCTTGGTTCGTACGGCATCTTGAATATTGGCAATTGAGGTGGGGTCATTAATGTGTGGTTCTCCACCATCACGCCAATGGTACTCGCCAGATTCAACCAGACCCGGAACGCTGACGGTATATCGGGATGGGAAACCCTTCTCGTGGAATCGGAACGCATCCTCGGCAATTTGCTCGAAAGTGATACCCTTAATTCTGGTTGCAGTTCCCTTGAAACAGCGGTCAACTACGGTGTCATCAACACCAAGTGCTTCGAAAATCTGAGCACCTTTGTAACTGGCCAGGGTAGAAATTCCCATCTTACTCATAACTTTGAGAATGCCTCCATCGGCGGAGTATTTGTAATTGCGGATGAGAGTCTCATCAGTGAGTTTCTTTCGAATCAAACCTTCCCGGTTCAACTTTAAGATACATTCCATAGCGAGATAAGGATTGACAGCATCCGCACCGTAGCCCACCAGAACACACATATGGTGGACTTCACGTGCTTCAGCGGTCTCAACGACCAGAGCTGCATGAGATCGCCACTTGTTGTTGACGAGATGGTGATGGACCATACCAGACGCAAGAAGCGCAGAGACAGGAACACGATCGGCCGATGTGGCTCGGTCAGAAAGAATAATGATTCGGTCCTTGTTTTCGATGGCAGCCGTAGCTTGGTCGCAAATGCTGTCTAGGTGGTTGATATAACCATGAACCCCTTGAGATTTTGGAAATGTCAGATCAATGACCTTGACGGTCCATGATGAATGGAGCTGATTGATATTCTTCAAGGCATTGAGCTCCGGAATGGATAGAACGGGAGTTGGGAGATGTAATCGGCTGCACTGAGAAGCATCCATCTCCAGCAAATTGCCTTGGGGTCCAACGTAGCAATCCAACGACATGACAATAGCTTCTCTGATAGGGTCAATTGGGGGATTTGTGACCTGAGCAAAGAGCTGTCGGAAGTACTCGTAAAGCAATCGAGGAGCTTGTGCCAAACATGCTAGTGGTGAATCATTTCCCATCGATCCGAGAGCCTCTTTCTCGTCGGAAGCCATGGGTGCAAGTAGCAAACTAACTTGCTCAAATGAGTACCCGAAAGCTCTTAGCATAGCGTCTTCCTGGATTGCGGCGGAATCAGGCTTTGCTGAAAGATCAACAGTGCCTCGACTGATAAGTTTTTCGTGGACTTTGGGAAGGCTTATCAATTCCTTTTCAATCCAGGATCTGAAATCGTGACGGTTGGATACGGTATTTTTGAGCTCAGCGTCATCAATGATTCGACCTGCTAGAGTATCGACGAGAAGCATTTTCCCCGGCTGCAGGCGCCCTTTGAGAATAACTCGCTCGGGGTCAACGGAAATAGTTCCGACCTCGGATGCGCAAATGATCCTGTCATCATCCATTACATAGTATCTACAAGGACGAAGACCATTTCTGTCGAGATTCGCACCGCAGTATCTTCCATCGGCGAATGTGAAGAGAGCAGGTCCATCCCAGGGCTCCATATTGCAAGCAGCCCACTCGTAGAATGCAGCTTTTTTAGGATCCATAGCCGAGTTGTCTTGCCATGCTTCTGGGACCATGAGCATCACGGCCTCAGGAAGCGACAAAACTCCATTAATGGTCAATAATTCGAGTACATTGTCGAAAGCAGCCGAGTCAGAGCCACCATCTTCGACAATTGGGTAGAGGGATTCCATGTCATCGCCAAATATGTCAGACTGCATGACACCTTCACGCGCGCGCATCCAGTTCTTGTTACCTCGAAGCGTGTTGATTTCACCTAATTACGGTGTTAGTGCATGAACACGCATAAGAATTTACGAGGTTCCGTACCATTGTGAGCTGCCCAGCGCAGAGGCTGAGCACGATCCCAAGAAGGGAAAGTGTTAGTTGAGAATCGGGAGTGGACAAGAGCAAAATGGGCCTCGTAATCGGCATTTACCAGATCATAATAGTACTGATAGACCTGGATGGGGGCCAATTGACCTTTGTAAACAATATTCTTGTTAGACAGAGAGCATAGGTAGAACCAGTTGTGGAGTCCGATGGTATGGGTCGCACGCTTTCGCAATACGTAGAGTTGCCTCTCGAAATGTTTGAAATCAAAATGATCTGGATCGGTGGTTTCTGGCGACTTGCCAGGGCCATACGAAGATGCTAGCACAACGAATGGCTGCAGGATAATAGGCTCACGAGAGGCAGCAGCAGGACCAAGAAGAGTAGAATCTTTAGGAGGCTCTCGCCATCCCAATACCCGCAAACCCAACGACTCCGAGATCTCTTCCAATTGTCTCTTTGATTCTTGCAACGTCTCCTCATCGGGTTTGAAAAACAGATTTCCCACCGCATATTGACCCAATGGAGGCAACTTTATATCCTCTTCCCGCTCGAAATTCTTGATGAAAAACTTGTGTGGAATAGAGGTCATAACACCCGCTCCGTCTCCGTCTCGTGCATCTGATCCCACCGCACCACGATGGGTCATATTACAAAGAAGGTTTCGAGCTGTGGAAAACCAGTGTTAGCGTTTTGCTTCCAGCTACAACCAGAAAGGACCATACCATCGCTAACAATCTTGTGGCTAGGTTTGCCCTTGATGTTGCTACAAATACAAGTTAGTTCTCTCAACCCTTGCAGAGGTTCACCAGTGAATTGAAATACCATGCAAATCCGACACCGCAAGCATCCTTTTCCAAGCCCGGATCGTAAAGACCTCTAAAGATTCGGGTCAGCGCTGCTCCATTGGACACAGGGTTCCATTGCATGAGGCAGAGATCACTTACTGCTTCACGGGAAGGGCACCCGCCCATGACTCGTTCTCCTCTGTCTGGTATTCATACTGATGGTAGGGTTCATTCTCGGCGTCGATTTGATCTTGTCTATCGTTGAAATCGTCGACTTTTGCCATAGCAGGCAAAGTGGCGGCGATTTCAGGAACGGATACTTCGCGTGAAGGTATGAAGTAGGGTATTTCGTGCAGAGTAGTCGGGTACCGGCCGCAAAAGAGAGGTATTGATTTTTGATTGACCGCAGTAGCGTTGAGGTGAGGGTTGAGTCTTGATAGGTGATTGTGGTCAGCGAATGATCAAAGAAAAAGTTGAGAAAAAGTCTAGTTGACTGAATGTGGGTGAAGTATGAAGGGCCCTTTGGGGGGCGTTTTATTGGTCCGTGGGCAGGCGAATTCGGGAGGGGGAGGGAGGGAGGAGGGGTTGGCAGGAGCAGGCGAGCGTGTGAGAGGGCGAGCCTGCGGGTGCGCTTGCAAGCTTGCAAGCTTTCACCCTTGGATGAACCCCGGAACGAAGCCATAGTGACAACATCGTCTCCTCTAGCACCGGGATTTGGCTGCGAAAATCCCCAAAATTGCTTCCGTTTCTGCTTGATGAAAACGGAGATGCCAGGAAATGCACAAATCGACCCGTCATCTATCTTTTAGGTCGTGTCGTGCGTGGAGGTTACAAGATGCTGGTCGGTCGCTATTTGCTGGCCGCGGGAGCGATAACGATCGCATCGGCGGGGTCACAGGTATCGAGGCATGGGAGGGCGAGCGAAAAAAGGAGGGGAAGCATCACAGCGTAAACTCACAATTCAGGGTCAACAAAACAGCTGTTTGATTGCAGCGAGGTCGTCCAGAACACCGGGGCAGGGCACAGCACAACAGCACGCACAGTGTAGAAGGAGGGAGGCAATGGGTGCAAGTGGAAGTGGTGTTGAGCAAAAGGTGTGAAATTGGGGATGTGGAGGGGGTGGAGGAGCTTTTTATGTTTTTTTATTTCCCCTTCCATTATTCGCAGGCCTTGTTTCACGGTAACCCCCAGCTAGGCTAGTGGAGTGGATGGCCAAGGGCTCATCATCGTCAAGGGCACAGCGGATCAAGTCGCTCGTGGGATTGTTTGATGCATAACAACCGAGCTAGTCTGCAAGTGTACTGAGTACTCACTTCCCATCGGCCTGTACCGGACACCACTTTCTGACTGTTCCAATTGCTTGACGCTTTTCGGATAACATGACCCCAATGATCATGGAAACGGAAATTGCGTAGGGGCTGGGTTACTGTCATTGCAAGTTTGATTGCTGATCTGCTGGGCGGTTGTAGTTGATTCAATTTTTCCTTCGTGCTTCCCTTCTTCCATGAGTATAAGCATCCCACGCTGTTGCTTTTCATCGTAGACTTTTGGGGTGAAACTGGAACCACCAGATTCTCTATTGACCAGCCACCAGGGCAAGATCACCCGTCTCAAGGATGCCATTTGGCGACCGTACTTGTCAAAATGCAAGCTTGCACCATCTGGCAGCCAACAGCCGACCGGTTCATCGAATGGCACCAAAATGGTGTCTCAAGCACCCCACACCTCAAAATCATCACGGCCATCTGCATCTTCAGATGTAACCTGTCCTACACCAGTCTTGTGATTTGCATACAAAATCATAGTGCAGCACAATAATGCTGCTTGCTGACGAATGAGAATACCGCTGGGTAGCCTCAACTTCCTCTTGCTCAATTCACAGTACCAGTACTTACATCCGCCCAGGTGGACTTGGCGCAAGCGAGATGCCGATATCGCCCAAGCTGGTGGCTTTTGTGTTCGGGAGGGGATGGCAGTATTATTAAAGCACTTCCTTGATTCGCCCATGGGAAGCCAGTAGGACGGTCGTCTGAGATTCGCGCGGCCTCCGAGTGGTCCTTTTTTCGACCCCTGCTCCAACTGCTGTGGAGGGGCACATTGCGACCACCGAGAAAAATTATTTTGCTGCAGGCGCTTTGGCAGAGCTCAGGGGTCCCCGCAGCTTAGAGTCTTAGACGACGAAATGACTGACACACATGTTGGGAGAAGCTCCCCCGTTCGGACCAATCAAAACGGCCAGATAGGATGATTAGATCCTCCAAGCAAGCTGTTTTTTGGAAGAGGGGTACACCCTGGTCGGTAAAAACCATCAATCTGGAGCCACGCCCCACGTCAAAAGCTCACTCGGAGTCACAATTGGATTTTGCATCTGAAATGCATGTTTCGGAGGCCACAATTGAAGAAAAAAGACCCGTGACTGCAGAGGATGGGGGCTCTAGGGCGGGTTTTTCTCCCGGAGTTACCCTCGCTGACCAAATCTTTCGGGTGATGTAGGAAAGTAAGCTGCCTGGTACAGTGGAACTAGGAAACAGCCGGCGATACTGGTAGTGGTGTCGCAAATGAACCCTGTGGAAGAAAATGAAGCGGGAAATCAGACAAAATGGTTGCTGTTGGTTTGACTAACAAAAAATCCTCAGATGGTGGTTGAACCATCTCTATCATCTCTCATCTATAGCCTCCTATTGCCTTGTTTCCGGAAAAATGGTATTCTCAGATGAAGAGCGGGAGTGTTTTATTAAGACCCTCGGCCCTCTGAAACCCGCCATTTAGCGGAAACCTCCAATTAAAAGGCAGCATTGTAAGTACAGTAAATTGACCTTTGGTATATTCGAGTCGAGTTGTAACAAATGGTCCATGTCAACCTTTCCCGGAAAACACACAAGGGGTACTGTATTTTCGCTTGTTTTTCATAGTCCAAAAAAGGTAATCATCCCGACGAGACATCGCGATCCGCGACAGGATGCTCTGATGTCTGTGCCCAAGAAAAGGAGTGGGATCCCGCAGAAGAGGAGCGTCTTTTGGCTCCATATGGTGAGCATGAAGTTGCCGCTAAAACTTGATATGGAGACCTAAAGAGTGCTGTGAGTACTTTTAGCTTTGGCCACTCTAGAACCCCCCCTGGAGTTGCCCTTGCTACTGCTTGTTGAACGCTTTCCTTATAAGGTAATCTTACTTCAGAACTTGTACTGCAGTACGTTCAAAATGGAAGTAAAAGTGGATTTGAAAGAGCGTTAGCCTTAATTCGGGGCCTCTGAATAGCACTTGCGACATTTCCAAAGTCGAGCCTCGAAACACCTTAGGCCTCTAAGTCGCTTTTTGGCGATATGTGCATATTCGTATGCTGGAAGTGGAAGTGGGATGTTCTAGATTGCAGAAGATTCTGGTACTCGTAAATGGTCTGGGTAAAGATGACCCTTTTGAATTCTGAGTGATCAATGTTCTTTTTTAGAAAAAAGAAGAAAAAAAAGGAAAAAAGGAAAAAGGGAAAAAATCCGGTCCGCTACTGCAATGCCAGTCCTGTCGCGGGACAAGTCTCGAATGATGGTGGCACCAGGTGGTTTTGATAATTGCATCCTGGATCCAGTCATTTTTGGATGCCGGCGGGTCAACTTCGCCAATTGAAGATCTCCTGTTGCAAGGGAAAGACAGTGCAGATCCTGCCTATCCAAACTCTGCTACAAATCGTCAAAAGTTAGAAGGATCGAACGATACTACTGCGTAATGATGGCCTTACCTCGAATCGGAGGGGCGCATCGGGTGAATTGTGCGAAAAATTTCATGGTGGAGATGGAGAGGAGATGCGGAAGACCCCGAGGCTGAAAAGTTTTCTCGGCAAGGCTGAGATTTTAAGGTTTGCAGCGTTTTTAGCGTGGATGCAGGGATCTCACATCTTACCCACAAGGATACTAGCCTTGCAGCTTTCCGGGCACCTTGCAAGGTGCGGTGCCCAGGTGTGGTTGCATGGGCCATGAACCATCAACAACACAACTACTCTGTACGGAGGTATACACCACTCAATGCAAGTCAATGATTCTTGATACCGATACCCACTACCTACTGTAGCAATAATACACCCATAACATACTCGCTATGCTTTCACTTCCAAACCTTGCTCCTCAAGATGTAGGTGTCTTGTCTCTTTTCCTCTCTTCAATTGATGTTACGGTTGGATACATGCTAACCAAGCAGCGCAGTCGTACACACTATGGTATACCTCATCTAGTTCTACCGTTTCCTCTCACAGCCATGATCCCAATTCCTCTGATAACCTTGGCGCATCTCCTCATGGTCAAAATGCCCAATCCAACCCCCAGAGACGGCAACAAGCCTTGCACCGCCATCCGCTCGCGCGATTGCGACTAGACGAAGAATACATCGAGCGACGAAAACAAAATATACAAAACTATGGTAATTCATGGATCAAACCACCTGGCATTCCCAAGTCGCTGTACCAATTGCGCGAGGAAAAAAGAGAAATGGAGGAGCATCAAGAGGCGCTAAGACGAGAACAGCTTGCGCAGGAGCTTGCCGAGGCGGAAGCGGAGGCAGAAGCAGAAGCTACTAATGCGCTTTTGCGGGCTGAGGCTGCGGAAGGAGAGGACGAGGAGGAAGTCAGAGATCTTGACGACGATATTCCGGAAGCAGACGCAACTGCCATGACATATGACGACCCGGACGAATCGGAGGAGGAAGAAGACGAAGATGACGACGAAGAAGAGAGTCAAATGATTGAGGAGGTCCCCAGAGGAGTATTAGCTGCGCGGCTACCCGACGACGTCTACAGAGAGGCTTTGGTGCGTGGAGAAGAACCAAGAGCTTCGAGGTTTGGCGACGAGGGAGATTCTACCGTTGATGGGGAAGATCCATCGCAAATGCTACAGGAAGAGGATCTTGTGCATGAAGGGGTGCCAATGCACGGTGACGAAGATATGGACATGGACGCGGATCTCGACGCAGAAATCCCAGATGCTGATGAAGGAGGTTATGAGCACACTGACACTGAAGCAGAACTTAGCAGCAGCAGCAGCTCAAGCGAAGATGAAGAGAGTTTGGACGAGAACCCACTGCCCCCGAACGGTCAAACCCAGTCAAGTATGGTTCGAAGTGACGGAACCCAGAATAGTATGGATTTGAGTGGCATGCTCTCAAATAATAGCAGTCATTTTGGGAGCAGTCCACAGCAGATCTCTACTAGACGTCTTCGAAGAGGACCATGAGCTTTCCATATGTTGAAGGAAACCAAACACCGATGGTATTGTTGTCTTTTGAAGTTATTCATGGACGTCGAATCTGTATCTTCTCAAGCACTGGCGTGCTCAGAAGAGCCTGCAACTAGTAAGAAAATGAAGTATATGTACTGTATGAAACAAAATGTATCGATACGAAATTGCCTGCTGTTTATTGGCTGATGAGCCGTTTTCTGATATATCGATTGGCCATCGTCTCAACGTCTCAGCGTCTCTATTCAACCAAACGTTGTCCCATTATCTTTAGCTCATTCCTATGCAAAATAAAACCATCAATCTCGCAAGCAGCAAGTAATCCATATATCAACACATCAGCACGCAATTTCGCAAAAGCAGACCCTTATAATACAAGCAGTGTCAGTCACCCTCCCAATCCCGTCCAAACGCCCAAGTCTTGCAAATGCCTTCCTCATCTCTCTCGTTTTAATTCCGCCCTATCGCCAAACTTTTCCAGACCTCATGCCCGTTCCTCGAATCAGATCAAAAGACCCAAACGTAGAAAAACAAAGCCCCGACCGCGGCGAAAAACAGCAACCACACTTTCCAACTCACCCCCGTCCGCTCAGCCATGAGCAACATCCGGTTCATCGTCCCCCGGAGGCGCACGCGTGTGTTGTCGAAGGAATCATTCATTTTCTCGATCATAGCGCTGGATTCGCGTGTTGAGTCGCCGATTTGAATCGCCATCTGGATACTTGGTTAGTAAAAGGAGAAATTGTGAAAGGGTCGGAGCCGGAATGGGTATAAGAGAGGGAGAAATACATCTTTTAACATGGAGACCTTGCCTAGCATGCCGGATATCTGGTGGTCATTTTGGGATTCCAGTTCGTCGAGGACGGCATTACTATATTGTCCTCTGTATCACTCGAATTAGTATTCCTTCCCTAGATAAAACTCTCCTTCCCCTTTCTCTTGCCCTCCCCCAATCCTTCCATCCACAGAAGAACAAAAACATACCTCGAGTTCGGCGTCGCAGGTCTGTAACTCTGCCCTCCAACCCCTAAGCCCCCCGATCCATTCCCATTACTTGAAGGATACCCATATCCACCCCCAGGACTCGTACTCCCATTCCTCGCCGTCTTCTGCGCACCGCCTGCATTATATCCTTCGAATAGGGCGCTCCGGGGATCGCGCGAGCCGCTGAATCTGGGTGCGTACGTCAGTTTGGACCTCGAGGGTTGCGCGCGCAGCATAGCATATTGTGCTAGGAAGGAGGAATATTGGAATGGGGATAGCTACCTAGAAGCCATGATTTGCACCCCTTAAGTGTGTACGTCGCGGTTTTTAGGCGATGATTGTGTTGCGTAGGTCAACTTTTTTTTTTCTCGTTTGTTGCTTCGGATGTCTAATGTAGACGTCGCGAATCGAAAGCTCGGGTCAAGTTTTTTGGTGGTGGTGGTGTTGTCGCTTGGTGAGGGAGCCCAACCACATGGCACGGATTTATAGTACCTGGGACGAAATAAAGTTGTGGTGAGGTGCGAGGATGATGGGTTCCTGGATGATGTTGGGGATGTGTTAGCTGAGGGCTGTTAGGAGGCTATTGGGTGGAGGACAGGTGTTCAATGGATGAATTAGATCAGTGAGACTATTGATGGGTTGTTGCGCTTTGTGACGGGTGACTTGAGGTGGCGATGGAAGATATTACATTTATTTGCAACCGTGAGTTTCGAGTTTATACGCGTCAAATTGTTCATAATGTTAGAATGTTGACTTTTGAGAATTAAAATCCACTTGCTTTCGAAAGTTCAGTGTCAAGCGGCTGTGGCTGTTCTGAATTAATTGACAAACGTCAATATATTCCATCAAGTCACCGCAATCCATGAGGTGGGATATTGTATCATTCTGGGTATTTGGTTCCTTGCTGTATTTCACTGCGTCTACAGTACAGATGGTCCTATGTAAGAACCTTCCAAGCTATGCCCCAAATTCTCATCAAATCATATGCCATAATCCCATACCCCCGCATTGTAGACATGAACTTTTGTATTTTCACCCCCCGAAGAAATAAGAAGCTACCGGCCAATGCAATTCATGAAGAAAAGAAAATGGCAGACAAGAAACAAAGAGTATCCATTCGATCTTGAGAACTTTTCATGTCCGTTTTCTTTGTCAAAGCCAACGACCTCCAACAAATGTGCGAGATTGATCGAAGATGATCAGCGGGAGGAAGTTGAAAGGGGGAATCCAGAGTTCGCATAGCCAAACAGAACATGATGCAAATCGACTGAAATTTCTAGTCCTCCATTGGCTCGTTGGGCTCCTCAAAATCACCGTCTTCTTCCTCGTCCTCGTCGTCAGCTCCTCCATCCTCTTGGGCCGCCTTGGCGAAATCGATGTTGCGGCGACGGGTGCGGCTTGGGAGAATGTTCTCGGTATCGATCTCCTCCATGTTATCCTCATCAGGCTCGTCAACTAAACACTTTGTAAGTGAAGGCCCCAAAAGTTTCGCAGCATCACAGTAGGGAATCATTTACCAGTTGGCTCGCCCTATTGTATTTATTAGCCAATGCCTCAAGATATAGACCTTCTAAGGGAGTGTAGCTTACCTCAACAATCTCCTCGTCGCTGGAGCTGTCTTCACCTTCCATAGTAACGTCGGTGTTCTCTGGCTCGGTGTCCTTGCCCTTTCCTTTGGCGTCGTTGTTTTCTGCTGGTGCGGACATTTTGAATGGCAGGTATTGCGTTGTTCGTGTGTTTTTAGGGTTGCGTTGTGGAGGTGAGGAGTTGCGAGAGTTGGAGTTGTTTGTTTTGATGGCAATAGACAGCGCGGGGAGCAGAAAAGGCGGGCGGGCCTTTTTGGTGGGGCGGCGACCCGTGACTTCTTCTGCAAGGGAGAATTGTTTTTCACTTGCAGCAAACAACAATTATATACTCTGACAATTCAATTGCCACGAAAGGGATTGGCCTGAAATATAACTGTACATACTGTTTGTCAAGTACATTGGTAATAATCATAGATAGACTTCTTGAGGTTGATATTGCCTTTACGAGTAGCTTAGAAGCAACGAGTCCCAACCAACCTGACAAGGTTGAAGTCTTCCACCAAAATAGGTCACCGTACAGAAATTCTGCCGCCGAGAGTGAATCGAGTCAGGAAATCCTCTTCACTTCACTTTCATAACTGTCCCAACAAGTGGGGTCAAGTTTAAACTTTGAACTAGACAACTCTAAACATCCCCCCTTTTGAGATCGCTTAAGACGCGATGTCACAATTATCAAGTCTCACAGATATTTGTGCGTCTCTTTCTCTATCGATCTCTATTCTTGCCACAACCTACATTACTACATCTTGCTTTACCGCATCGTTTCGTCCCGAGATCTTCGCAGAGAGCGAGCGCGATAGATATGCGAATAAAGTCATCGCAAGCTACTCTCTAGGCGCGGTCGCTTTCTTCCTTGGGAACTATCACGCTCTGGTCGCCTTCTCATACCCCGAAACCTCTTCCTTCATCTGTCCGAATGCTTCGAACCTGTCCCCTGAACTATTCACCTGGAATCCTCATACGATAAGCTATGTAACGCTTGTATTTGCGTCGGGATACGTTCTGGTTCAATGCTTTACCCAACTTGGTTCACATGCCAACTCGAATCTGCATCTTACTGCACCGAAAAAGCTTGTCACTGGGGGGATATACAGCTGGGTCAAACACCCATCCTACGCCGCCAACTTTGCGATTCTGTGTGCCAATATCGCATTGATTTACAGAAAAGACGGTGCGTTTGCTTGCTGGCTGTCGAACAGCTTGGTCGGTGGAAATAAGGTTGAGCTGGCTTTACAATTTGTGCATGGGTTTGTTTTAGCTGCTGCTCTTGGGGCTTTGGGAATGAGAGTCAGAAGCGAGGAGGCCATCTTGAAGAACACCTTTGGGTCGGACTGGGAAGCATACCACAAGCGAACCAAAAGATTTATTCCTGGTGTTATCTAAAAATTTAGACGGTCTGGGTTCAAGTACTTGTTCTCTCCTTTTGTAGAGCTACTCGGTTGTTATAAGAGACGTGGTCATTCTCCTATACACGTCTAGGTTGGAATAATGCATTGTTATCTAGGCACGGTCGCAAAAATGACAAAAGAGCAGCTTCATCTCATTGGCTACGTGTAACACATCCAGTTCTTATTTCAACGACAGACTTTCTTGTAGCACCATCTATGGACAAGGGCTCTGCTGGCTATGCAAGTGATCGAAAGCCTTTAGTAAACCAACCATATGTGCTAGACCCGCAAAAATCACCATAAAATGAAGGATCTGATGGCTCGTACCAAAAATATCATGTTTCATGGGATACCATCTTTCGGGAATCTGAAAAACGATTAATACTTGTTAGTGTCAAGAACAAAAGGGCACTTACTCGAGAAGCATAGATTGCAGCGCCGATCAGGTTTAGTAAAGCCATCAATCCCATCCAAGCCAGACTCATTCTATGTTTTTGAATCTCCCAGCCGTAAACAACGAGGCCGTGTATGATAAATACAATTGCCGAAAGACCAAGGCCTGAGTACATCGCCGCACGATATGGTCGAAGTGAGGGATGACGGAATCTTGGGTTTAGTGTTGTTACTACACATGCCACTGCCAATATAGAGACCTAAGAGTATCACGTCAGCGGTGTCCTCGTTAAGGTGAAGGTATGTAACAAGAGACTATAGTTTATCTTTTCGCCAAACTGACCACGGACCAATAAATCTTCTGAAGTCTCGCATTACAATAGAATCCGTAATACACAGAAGGGATAGTCGATCCCCACATCAGGACTACCACGCCCAGATAGTCAAGTTGATTTCCAAAAGCTGCTACTTTTTCACTATGGTTTGCTACGACATGGAAACTATGATTCGTCAGATCACGAACAAAGACTGAAGGGGCATATTCTTACTATGCTGACAGGAAAAAACAAATAGCGACTCCAAAAAAGAATGTTGAGAATACAATGATATCTCCTGTACGAGCGTTGTCATATCGAGGCAGAATAGTGATGTACACAAATATCGGTAGCGTGGCAAACATAAGACCACCCAGAAGATGGGACCAAATGTTAACTGGAGCGCACGCCTAGTCAGCAATCACCTCTATATGTACAGGCAAGAAAATCAAGTTACTAGTTTCATTGTGAAGCTGTTTTATGCTTTTGAAGGATTTCGAGAGCGACCCAGACGCAGGCCGATAACCAGAAAGTATGAACTCGTTGTCCCTGCAAAATTTGAGACCTTAGTCGCAGATGCTTTGCTACGAAAGGGACTACCTACTGTTGCCAAGATTCTTGGATAATTTATATCAGCATTCCAACTCACGCGAGTCCTTGGATTTCCTCGGTACAACTCACGTATTTCATCCCACAGCAGGAGTACATAACGACTTCGAACCTCGTTTGTCGTCATATCCTGCATGGACGTGGTCTGTAAAAGTTAGCAATACAAACATTGCGTTCGAATGAATAAATCGGCAAACTGACATCCGGAAGAAGTGAGGCTCGCTTCCGCAAATCAGATACTATTTCCATTTCTATTCTTGGTGATTACTTCTAGGTAAAGCATCAAGCTGAGAAGTGCTGTACCAGCACTTTGATCGGTGAAGACAGCAGTGGGCGGACGAGTCCATCCCCCTGCATCCTCTGCATATTGACTGCCAATCATTTCTAATTCTTCATTATTGGACCTCGGTTGGTAACAGCGACTGGTACATTATTGTGTTTCATGTAGGGTGAGAGATAAGGTGAAAAGCAACCCTTCTTGGTCCCAAAAAGGTCGTCGTATGATCTCTATTAATAGGTATGGGGCTTCCAACCCCTGCCACTGCATTCTGAACTTCTGCTGGAATAATTGAGAATGCCATGTCAAGTTCGCTACGGTTTCTCTATATTGCATCTCTGGTTGAATCAAGTGTTATGAAAAGATTACCTCCAAACTTGTTCCTCGCTTGAGTTCAAAACTTGGAACCCCACTATGTCTTAAATCATAATTGTTATATTCATTAAAGTATGGCCACATGAAAGCCAAACTTTTTGAGGCTTTACGCCACACGCAGGCATTAATCCTTGAAAATAATACAATTCCACCACTCACCGGCAAAGACAAGCGCTGCATCACAATTCTCGATTACCACCTCTGTCCCATTAACCGCGTCTTTCGGCTCTTTAAAGTAAAAACAGTCTGCTGGACAGTATCTGTACAGTTTTGGAAGTTTACAATATTTGCAAAGGCACCATGGTGTTCTATTTGTATGTTTTAGCAGTCTTTTTTTCATTAGTCCCTATTGCGATTGCCAGTAATGGAACCAACACAGATACCGTAGGATGGGTAGGAGACCCAAATGGGCGGGGAACGCTGTCACTCGTTATTTCCAGCATCCTCACATTGGGACTTTGCGTGTGGTCCGCAATGCACCTAAATATTCCACCACGCAACGAATCAGAGGCACAAGTTTGGATAAAGAACTTCAAATGGGGGTTAGTGGGCGTCGTGGCTCCGGAGCTCGTTGTGTTTGCGGCTTGGAGACAGTACAACTCAGCCAGGGCATTGCAGGACATCTTAGAAAAAGTCTCGACAGATAACCAGAGATATGTGTCGAAGGTAAACATTAACCGTTACTGGTCTTTCACAGCCTTGCTGATTTCATATAGAACGAGGAATTCAGATACGAGTCCCGTGTCGATATCGAGCCCAGACATCGTTGGACGATGGTGCATAGCTTCTACGCTGGGATGGGAGGGTTTGTAGTGGAACCAGATGGTCCTGCTAATGAAGGAGGGCCTGTTCTCACGGTATCAGCACGCGGAATGGCCTTCCTGGCACGTTGTGGTCATCTCCCCAACATCAGTAAGGATGACATAAAAGACAAGAGCAAAGCAGACGGCCTGGCGAAATCCTTTGTGTGTATTCAAGCTGGATGGATGGTGGTGCAAGTACTGGGGCGGGTCATCAACGACCTCCCGGTGACTTTACTTGAAGTAAACACCTTGGGCCATGTCCTATGTGCTTTGATCATATATTTGCTGTGGTGGTACAAACCACGAATGGTGCGCGAGCCGACCAAACTTGAAGGGGACTGGGTAGCGCCCTTATGTGCGTATATGTATATGAGCAGCAAAATCAGCGGGAAGAAAAGTCGTCACGCAGGACTACTTCGACAAACTTGGCACGAACCTGAAATCTCGGATCTTGCTTTTTTCACACAGCCAGCTCCAAGTCCCTTACATGATAGTGGCAATTTGACTCCATCTCCAGGCCCAGAGCGGGAGGACAAAATCGATTTTTCAGGAGGGCACTTTGGAATACGACCGCCGGTAGGGGATTCGACCAATGGCTTTGTCTACTCGGGAACTGCAGAACTAGCCCAGGTTCCAAGCGGGACTCAAGTCAAGCGATGGAAATTGGCTGATATTGCGGTGCAAGAGTACCCTACTATCAGAGAACGCTTTGAGAGCACTCTTTGCGAACCATCGAAACAATTAAGGAATGATACTACGTGGCTAATACCGACAACCGAAGAATTGTTGACAGCTTCGGCAAGCAATTGGCCAGAAGAGGAGCTTCTTCGTGGAACCGAAGGTCTCGTGATGGGTATGATCTTGTGGTGTGCCAGTATGGCCTACGGAGCCGTCCATATCGCCGCCTGGAATGACCATTTTCCCACCTCTGCAGAAAAGTATCTGTGGCGAATCTCGGCAATTTACATTGCTGCTTCTGGGTTGTTGTGGCTTCTAATAAACCTCGCTGCTCATACCTCTAGATATATCGATGAATACTGGGATACCGTTTTAGCCCTCCGAGCGCATTGGACGAACTATCTTGTGTTAGGGTTTCTCTGCTCTATTTGTGGTATCGCCTACGCGGTTGCTAGAATATTCTTGGTTGTTGAAGCTTTCATCAGCATTAGGAAGCTTCCCGTCGCTGCTTATGAAACTCCGGATTGGACGCAGAATATACCACATCTTTGAGCCCAACTTTATCTCGGGTTACTGTATCATATCTTATTTTTCCAGCGTTTTGATTTGGGCAAGGGGTTTAGGCGAGTGGGCGTCATATTGTGAATTCAACTGAGGATGAAGAGTCTTTGGTCTTTGTTGGATGAAGGGCAAATTATTATGCAATAGGTCCACAATGAGCAATCTTTGCAATTTCTTGACTACTCAAAACTAGAGCTGTATGTTAGTTGGTGAGCTGTGACATTTAATTCGTTAGCGGCCTCATTGTTTGGCAGGTTATAGCAAGAATTATTTGCAAGAATGTCCGACGAATAGTGTTACTTGAGAGAATCGAAAACCGAAATTCAGCTCTCCGTCACCCAAGAGCCTGAAAGTCAGAGAATGTGGCAATTCTGGTTATGATGAACATAGAAAACAGCTGCAAGATACTGTTTTTCGCTTAATTTTTGAATTCTTTCAACTAAAGCATCAACCTTGAGGATTGAGGAGAAACGGCGACATACGCGACGAACCATATAAGTGGTGCTTTCGGACCTCTTGAATTCGTTTTGGGGTTTCGGATCACTATTTATTTTAGTTGGTAGCATCGAAGGAACACACAAGAAATGAATGAGAGAGAGCATCGAAGAGAAGGAGAAAATGCCGAGAAGAACTATGCCAAAAAGAGGAGGGTTACTTACCTTTGTTTCTCCTTTCCCACAATCTATTTCCAACAAATGAAGTTCAAGGCGGAGCGTGAAAACGGATGGTTTCACTCTAGAAATGGGGCAGAGTCGACAGTACCCTTGTCATCGTGGTTTTGGGAGAGAGATGGATAATACATACGCGATTCACTTGCTCGGAATTTGTCACTTTCAGCGCATAATGGCCGTTTTTCACACATGTTCTGAACCTGTCACTAATGATCAGCCAAGGCCATAAAGAGGCAGTGATTTGGAAGAATACGTACCAGCTGGGCAGCAAACCACAACAACCATCATCACCCAAAACACAATCAAGCCAATCAAGAATCGCAACGAGAGCCAACAAGCTTACTGAAGGAGTAATACCCGCCGGGCAGAACCAGAAGGGGTAAAACCACACCTATCACCTATCCCGATACCGCCCGCAGGTATCAGGAGAAGCCATCCCAACCGTGTTAGCACAGTCGAAGATACGATGTAGTATCTTAAAGAGATGGTTCCCCTGCAGTATCCGACCTCGGTGTATCGGACCTTGTTCCGCAGGAGGATGGGAGTGAGAATGGGGATGATGATTGATGTATGAGGGTGATGACGGTTGAAGAAAGTTTGCAGAGTCGGGTTGGGTTTGAAATAGTCGGGGAAGGGTGGGGACGCGGGTATAGTTGCTCATCGGCTTCCTTCGTGAGACTTTGTTAGGGAAGGAGCGCAGCGAGAAAACAGGTTCTTGGCGTGGAGACATAGCTGGGGGCAGGAGCTTTTCCGACCCATGCGGTGGAGTCAGCAATGGTCTTGAACTCGCCTGTTGGGGTATGTTGAGGCGAGGCAAAAGTGTACGGGAAGGAGCGAAGAGGTCAGTTTGTCATCTCGACTCGCGGGAAGATCTGAAGGCCCTTTGAAGAGTACCCTCAGCAGGTTCTCGCAGAGTATGAAAAGTTTGAATAAAGAGATACGCATCAAGCAGATTGGTAGTTCGATCCTACAGAGCAATTCCGGTATAAGAGGCGGACATTGAGGTCACTATTTCTTCCTTTATTTGTCTTGAGCCTTACACTTGAACAACACTCAGTAATCGAGAGACAAAGATCTAGCACCTGTACGCGGTATCTCTTCTGAGCTTGCCATCCTGATGCCTGTTCTTCTCCGATTGAAGCCACAAGTGATAGCGAGAATTGTCTTTCAGTCCCCCAATTCCATCGCCAGATCTCAAACGACAGTAGCTGCAGCGAGTTAAGACCTAACTTCCTGGCAAATTTGTTGATACTTATCTAACTTACATCACCAACCTTTGGCTGATTTTAGGGCTCTATATTGGATATAGAACAACTTGTTTCTCTAGCAACAGGGTTGGTGTTGGTTCTTTTTGTTATCCATAGCGAAGAAGATTAAGCGAATGGCGTTGCATTTAGAATTTTGAAATTCCAATTGGTGTTTCGCGAAAAGAGGACAACTTGTCAAGCGTATGTTCTGTAAAGCATTTATCTAAGAAAGTCCTAAATAGCTATGCTCTCAAACCTCGAGAGTTATCTTTGGTCACATGCTATAGAGTATTCTATCAGTAATTTAGCGCCTGGAACTCCGAGGGATAAGTTCTTATCTCGTCCTATATGTCTGTCCCGCCAAGGTATGTGCGAGCCTTTTGCGAGCCCCTGAGTCAGATGAGCGTTTTGTAACAAGAAAATTTAGGGCTAATTCATCACAGGAATTTAATTTATCCACTAGCATCTTATGTAGATACATAAGAACTAGCAGTTTTCACTAACTTGAAGTAAAACTTTATGTAATGCCAGATATTTGATTAGCAAGAATTACCGGTGACTACTTTATACCTCTCGAGGAATACTCGCTTATGCATTGGCGGCACAGACCTACACGAGGAGATAAGAGAATAGCGCTAGAAGCTCCCGCTTTTTGTACTCTCTGCAGTTTGGAAGACGGACTTTTGAGATTTCTGTGAAAATTGCAAAGCAAGCATACTTAAAGATCTGTAGCATATTTCCCAATATCAAACGTAATAGTTGAAAGAGCTTGCGATAGACTTTGTCATGTATTCAACAAAATAAACTCACTTTTTGAAATATTCCTGTAGAGACCGAAGAGAAAACTGCCCTGAAGTTTTGAACTATTTGAGTTCCTTGGTGCAGAGAACCCGACTCGAGCAACGGGTACTACTACAATAAAAAAGTGTCCTCTCCCTTTAGCGCGTGTGTATAGTTCAACCAACCTCAGAAGTTTTTGATCCCAACTATGCAACCCAATCGTGGCACGTGAAGTCAGCCACAATCCAGGGTCCGCAAGCCAACAATGACGCGCAGCGAAACGACCTCGGTATCAGGCCAACTCTAACCTCACGACCTCCAGCAACACGAAAACATTTCTACTTGTACAATCCATTCAAAAGACCGGATCAGACCAGCCCATCTCCCCCCCGAGCAAATCTCCTTCAGTGTCAAGAATGCACGACCCGTTCCCCTCTCCCCCACCAAGTCTGGTCAAATCCACCCTCCCCTGGAGCTCCGCCCTAAACCTCACCACCCTCCCCCTCCACATCCACGAGATCCTCTTCGCATGGACAACCTACCACCTGATCTTCCACTTTTTCTCTTCCTTCTTGTCCTCTCGTCTGTCTCCCAATATATACACCCGTCTCCCACGGCGCACGAGGATCAAGTGGGATGCGTGTTTCACTTCTTTTGTCCAATCCTGTTTTATTGTTACCTTTTCGCTTTTCGTGATTTGGAAGGATGAGGAGAGGATGCAGGGCGGCTGGATGGAGAGGATTCATGGGTATACGGGTGCCGAAGGCGCCGTGCAGGCTTGTGTTGAGGGGTACTTTTTGTGGGATTTGGTAGTCAGTGTGTTGCATTTCGACTTGTTGGGCATTGGGAGTTTGATGCATGCTATGAGTGCTTTGATGATTACTACGTTGGGATTTGTAAGTATTCCTATTTTGTCTTCTGATTTCTGAGCTCTCATGGGGCAAATACTGATTTGGAGCTGAGAATCTTGAGAAAGGATCTCTGATCTTGACTTGTTGCAATTATGAATGATCTCATATAAGATTGCTGACAATTCCTTGTTATTTATTAAAGCGTCCATTTGCGATTTATTACGGAATGAACTTTATCCTCTACGAACTCTCCACGCCTTTTCTCAACATCCACTGGTTTTGCGATAAATTAAACCTAACTGGCTCCAACTTTCAACTCTACAACGGGCTTATCCTTCTCACCACCTTCTTCTGTAGTCGGATCATCTGGGGAAATTACCAATCATTCAACATTTACCGCGACGTCTGGGCAGCGGTCACTGATGAAAAGTCCGAGGTGAACTTACCGATTTGGTTAGCAATCATCTACTGTGGGTGTAATACCGTTCTGAGTATGTTGAATATTTACTGGTTTGGTAAAATGGTCCAAGCAGTGGCAAAACGATTTAGTCCGGCTGGATCCAAAGGGAAGAGTGAGAAATTCCTCAAAGAAAAAGAAAAAGGAGGCCACTTTGAGTGAGAAGCTATGCTAGGGCATAGATTACAGGAGGTCGGCAATGCTGCAACTTCATTTGTGTTAGATGTACAGAAAGACGAGAGTACGTAGACTTTGCATCCTATTAGAATAAGGACCCAAACCAATCGAAATACTATTAATATGTCCTCGGTCTTGAGAGTATGGTATATTGTCGGTTGGGACCTTTGGATGTAGGTGGTTGTATATACTTAAACTCAAATTTGAGAAGGGATTAAGAAGCTCAAAATCAGCATGAGGTGCTCAGGAGACGCTTTTATAATATTTCATTTCATGGAGAGAGCTGGTCATTTTCTACTCCCCTCCGATCCATTTTCGACGGCCAAATACCGTATATATGAGGAGGGCAAAGGAATGGGGATTTAATACATTCCTTCCTTGAGTGGAGATCTTGTTCTTGCTCTACTAGAGCCGTAGATTAAAGCGAGTCAAAGTCCCCAGGTAAAGAGCGATATTCCAATTACGGCGCCGAGAAGCGGCGGTTCAAAGGTACTCTCAGAGACCGCAGTACGCCAATTCGACGTTTCCCCTTCTCTCTTAACTCAGTTTGCACCTTGAATGTCGACTGGACGAGGTTGACGCTTTGGCTAGAATGAGAAAGAGAACGAAAATGAGTAAGATTACTTCCACCTTTCGAACTGAATAATAGAGGCCTAGCCCCTAGAATTTCACCTTGTTACCTAAGTAACCACTCTCTGAAGCTGCTGGCCAACGTAGGTGGAGTTCGATACGACTACTTTTATGAGGAGGTTCACCTCACACAGAGACTTTGCTCATCCAAGGATAAAAAAGAGGTGGATGCGTATCCAAGGTACACCGTATAATTACAGTATTATCCAATATACCAAATCTCACCAAATCCCACCAGCCCAGCACAGTACAGTACAGGAACTTATCAAAAGAAATGAGAACCTTGATACCTAGTCAAGGTAGGTGGAGAGACTCAAAAATTAAGCGGTATATCCAGTATAGGTGTACTCGAATATACTCCCTGATTCCACGGCCAACTGCAATATCATGGCTAGAGTAGTACCTTAGTATGTAAATGGCACAACAAACACCATGAAGCACAGGTTTAGAAGAAGAAGAGAAAGGGGATAGCAAGATAACGAATCCAACCCATAATTAATTGTTCTTTTGTTTCGCTATCCTATCCATTCCATTCCAACCAACCCACCCAAAAACCAGCCATGCTTCAAAAAATACAAAAGTGGGAATGCCATCACCACAGGACCCTCGCTAATTCATACATACAAGTCATTTAATCCCCCCCTCACCCTCCCCCTAGCCCAATTTCCATGCCTAATACTTCTGTTTCATCTGCCAAGCCGCAGACTTCGACCTCTCTCTTACATTCAACTCCGGATCATGCTCCAGCATCTCCAATTTAGCCAAGAAGCCCAACTTCTTCAGTTCGTTTGCCCGCTGTGCACACGCATGCGCATCACTAGCATCATCCATCCAAGTAAGGTTCGTAACCAACCAACAAAGCGCTAGTCTTACATCACAACTCTCATGACTGAATTGTGGAACCAAGAGCTTGAGTAGGTCCGTCTGGGCAATCACCAGCTGTCGATGACGAGGAATACTCGCGGCCATGTGGACGAGGATGTATCCAACCGCAATGATGATTTCCGACTGCGGAGGAACGACTCGTGTTTCTGAGTTGGAGCCTCTCCGACCAAATGGGTGGATGACCTTCGGTCGGAGTTTGGAGGCCAGAATTTCGAAGACTCTGTCCTGTCCCAGAGCAGCAAACAGGTAGTCTATCATATCCGTTGTCTCTGACGTACTGCCTTGACCAGCTCCCCCAATGAGATTTCGTATGAAATCAAGACCTTGCTCTTGAACCGCAACATCATCTTTCCTGGCTCGCTTGGCTGGATTGGTTTCAGCTTCTCGTAATGCAGCGAGTCGAAGCTCTGCCTGTTGAATGGACTTGCTTCGATTGCTTCTTGGCGGACTAGGACGACAGGAGGCTATGAATCCAGGACTCATGACTTCCTCGATATCCATATCAATATCATCATCGACTCCGTCGAACATTTCCCCCTTTCCCCTCAAGGACGACAACGCTTCATCCTCTGTATCATCACAAATGAGTCTGACAAGCCAGCCTTGCCCAAGCTCTTCCAGACATTTCATCTTGTCGTCATTAGGCACAGAATGAACAAAATGCTTCAGAGCCCAGACTGCATTCAAACGTAATTTCGCATTCATAGAATGTGCATGCGCACACAGTATCTTCAAAACACCCGCATCGGCGATGACCTGTCAAATGGATTAGTTTTGTTCCACAGACATCGGCATTTCTTACTCACCGTGCGCATTGGACTGACATCGGTCACCAAATTGCATACAGTTGCTGTAGCTGCAGTTTGAACCTCGATGTCAGGATGTTGAAGAAGGCGGAATACTGGCATCGCAACCCCGCTATCTATCAAAGTCGTTCTGAGAATACCAACAGAACGAGACAACGCTCTGATAGCACCGCAAGCTGCAATCAAAACATCAACAGTATTGATTCCGTAAGCTTGTTTCTTGTTATCGGCCGAGTCATCTGATGTTTTGTCGCCGTTCTCCGTGCCTTTAGGCGAAGGTTTGCCCGGCTTCGAGCTCAATGATTCGACAATATATGGTATCGTACCCTGTTCAACGATTGCCTTGCGATATTCGTCTTTGAAGGGCACGAGTGCGGCTATAGCTTTTAATGTGCTCTCCCTGATTTTGATCTTGTGGACTAACAGGGGAGAGTAACCGCGAAGATCCGCATCTGATGTTTCATATATCATCTCATCATTGCCGCGCGGAGACCAAGCATGTGTATCGGGGATGTCAACAACAGGATCATAGGACACTTTCAGCATCTTGGCAAGCTTACCAACGACACCTGCATCAAAGGCGGCCTTTTGCAGATACTTGCTGTCGGTGATAAGCATGGAGAGAACAGCAGGTGCTCTTTCTTTGATCGCTCGATCCATATTTTGCGCCTCCTCATCAGCGAAAATGTCCTTACCTTTGGTTGGTCCAATACTATCGTCAAGCATCTGTACTAGGAGAGGAATGACCAAAAGACCAATATATGTCTCCCTGGTCTTGTTCGCCAAACCAGCTCTATAGAGAACAGTCAAAACTGAAGCAGCCATCAAGCGTTCCATTCCTCGCTTATTCCTAATGGTCAATATCAGGTTTGATATGAGGGGACTTTCCAATTCTTCGGAATCTATTGGAGATAGGTCTTCAAATGCTGTTCCTGATTCAATTCCACTAGAATCACCCCAATTGGCAATGCTTGCCCCGGAAAATTTGGTTATTGATCGCCCAGTGGGAACTAGCGGTTCTCTTGAGCTGAACGATCCAAGTGGAGGAAAGGCAGACACTTGAGAAGTAGAAGACTTGAATTGGTGAAGGGGCACATAGGGCAGAAGGTAGTCCACGGCATTAAGTTGACTCTGGCGGCCACTTAAACCGGCAACATTAAAAGCGTTCCAAGCAGCGCGCGCAGATTGGGAAGCCACGAACTCTGGGGACTGAGTGGTTGGCAAGACCGCAAGAATAGAAGGGGAGTATAACAGCTGCGAGGCTCTGAACTTGGAATTTGCAATGATCGTCGCGATTGCTTCTAGTATCACCGCTAGGCCCACGGTACGGGGTGTAGGTCGGGGAATATATTCTCGCAGTCCGTCTCTTTGAGCCAAGATTTCCGCGCCGGGTATAACCAATCCTTCTGCGACAACAAATCCAGCATATTTCGTAGCTAGGGCATCCAGAACCCCCGAAATTGCCAGTATTTGCTGATGACGTTCCTCACGGCATATCCTTCCTATTATGGAGGACGCAAGAGATATCTGGCAGTGGACCGTCGAAGATGCAGACACCTGGGATATTATATGCGCTAGGGAGGAGACGTTTCGGCGGGTAAAGAGCGAGTTCGCAATAACACTTGTGTTTATGGCGTATGCATTGCATGACAAGGCTGACGAGTCTGCAAGATTCGAAATGGCACGAAGGGAAGCTAGGACAAGCTGTGCTGGGTTATTCGAAGGACAGAGGTTCGACAGGATCGTAGGCAAAACCGAAGCAGCATGTAATGGGGGAAGGAAAGCAGGACCTCCTAAGAAGCTATTAGCATCATGTTATACCAAGTAATGCCACTGGGAGCTCCGGATATCCTCACCCAGCGCAAGACTGGCAAGGACCTGCAGTCCTTGGAACCGAACAGCCTCCTCTTCGCTCAGTGGCTGAGATATCGAGGTAGGAGTTGAGGTTTGGTCGTGGGATTTCCCATTACTTCTGCTGCCAGTCTTGTTGAACGTCAACCTGACGACGGGCTCCAGTACTCCTGCTGCCACAGCTGCTTCTTTTTTCAATGGGTGGCCAACAAATTCATTCTTCAGCGTTCTCAAGAGGGAAACCTGCTCAGCCGTATTTCGAGCATTTCGAATCTGGGTAGACCAAGGTATTCGCGCCATGGTGGATATGACAAGAGTTTATGATGGTGAGCGCAGCGAGTTGTACGAGTATCGCTTGCGTATGGCGTATGGCGTATGGAGTGATCCGAATGCGATTATCTTCTTGTTACGTGAGGATGTGTTGGCATCGGCTACACAATTTGTGTGAAGATGGAGAAGATCGGAAGTCGGCAAGTTGGATTAATGTGAATGCGCCAGATGGTGTATTATTTAGCTGCCAGTGGCTTAGCCTTGAATGCTCCAGCTCTCCCTTCAGTTGACGTCCTTGTCTTTCTCCCATTCACTCCACCTACACCAGGGACCCCTGTACTGGGGGAATACCGGCTGACAGTCACCGACGACTGCGACATCGGCCCGTGTCGCAAGCTTCCTGTGGCTCACCCACCGGACAATTGAAGCTCCGCTGGCTCTCCGAAGACCACTGCCGTAGGGGGCCCGAATCGCTTCGCTCCTAGACAACAATATACCTCCTGAATAAAATGTGGATATCTCTATTAATGTTTACATCTCGACTAATTTCTTGGAGTCTGGAAAACATGACACTTCAAGAAATGATAACAAGTCAAGAGGAGAGAGTGTTATAGGGGCTGAATTGAGGTTGACATTTTGTAAATGTATATGTGCACCCCCAAGCAAAAAAACCACCGACGACAATACTCATTCAACACCTTTCCAATTCATATCGTAGGTTGCGCACCCTTCATCTACAATATCCCAATCTACCAACACCCCCATCCTCTTCCGAAAAAGCAAAAAATCGTAAGGCTCCGTCGCTAATGCATATGCCGCTTTTCTCGCTCGACAGTGAAAAAACAGAGAGATGTTGGATATCACAACATACAACATTCCACAACAAATGGTATCCACATTCCACGCCCACACCATAATTCATGTCCTTAGATAGAAAGTAGACTTTCACGACCATCCTAAATGATCGAGCATGCCCCTTGCCTCAGAAGTACTCAAACCACACACCCCCAAACCCCGTTGGAGAGGTCCCTTTCTTAGTCTTTGTACAGCACCAGCGATCTTCCAACTCTCCGTATCATCAATAACGAACAAGTATTTCCTGCCCTCTTGATCACGAATGCTAGCTCTCAAGACATGTAGTCTCGCGCTTTTCAATTCTCCCGTCTGGTAGTGTACACCACGTTTGTCAGTTTTCTTATTCCCAGAGGGCGACGACGAGCCAACAGAAGAACCATAAGCTGAATCATTAACAGAAGAACGATCATCGCGAGAACCCGCAGAACTTGCGGAATAAGCAGACGACGAGGAGCTCGATCGGAAACGACAATTACTGTTGCAAATTTGCAACATGTCGGTTAGGAGAGCATCCGTTTCCTCGGATGTGGCAGCTTTTTCCTTGTCTAGGCCCCACAACCGACGAACAGGATTCTTTTTGTTAGACGCAGCAGAAGCAGATGCAGGATTGCCAGCGTGGCGGAAAAATGGACACCATACCTCTACGAGTTTCATAGTCCAGGCTTTGACGTCCCATTCTCGTTGTGGGACGCCACGGACATCATCATCAATGAAAAGACCTTCGGAATTTATTCGCAGAATCAGACCATCAGTAACGGATCCAACCCCAGAGACCAGTTGTGAAGTGGGAGTCTTTTGAAATGCGTTGTTAAATGCGTACACGGCCTTGATAACGATCTTATTTGGATCCTTAGTGGAGTATGGACCTCTCTGCGAGGGTGGTGGAGTCGTCCTGGAAGTAGATTGGGATGGAGTATAAGATGATTCGGACCAAACGGAGGAGGGGGCCTTTTTGTGTTTCGGCTTTTTGGGTTCGTCGTAAGGTCGATAGGAGTAAGCGTCTTCTTCGGTTCCACGGTAGGTTTTTGCTGTTGGGGGAGGCGGCTTCTTGGTAGGTGAGGGTGGCGGTGATTCGTATGGAGGAGGGGAAGGAGGTCGTCCTTGAGGCCATGGATTGATCTTTTCTCCTGTCGATGAAAAGGCATAACTGCTTCCCCTGGGAGTCGTAGCGTCCAGTTTTGCTTTCGCTAGCTTCTCTTTCTCCACCTGCAATTGCTTTGCCCTTTGCCGCATGTCTTGTTTTCGCTTCTCCCACGCTGCTGCCTTCTCGTCGTCGATTGCCTTTTGCGCCTTTTCGGCCTTTTCTCGTTCCAGTGCTTCGGCCTGTTCCTTTTCGCGTTGCTTGGCCCTCTCTTGTTCCCTCTCCAGTTCGATTTCTTTCAGAAGCTTTTCTCTTTCCTGCTGTCGGGCTCTTTCCACCAATTCCTTTTCTCGCTCGGCGGCGGCGGCGGCAGCCTTCCTTGCCCTTTCCTGCTCTTTTTCCAACTCGACTCGTTTTCGGTACTGCTCCTTTTCCAGTTCAACTATTTTCCGTTGCTGTTCTCTTTCCTCCTCTCGCGTCTTTTGAAATGCCTTTTGTTGTTCCAGTTCAAATCGTTGCCGGCGTTGCTCCTTCTCGAGTTCTTCTTGTTTCCTGCGCTGCTCCTTTTCCAACTCAACTTGTTTCCGATGCTGCTCCTTCTCCATTTCGATTTGTTTCTGGTGCTGTTCTCTTTCCTGGGCTCGAGTTTTCTCGAATTCCCTTTGCCTTTCCAATTCGGCTTGTTTCCGGCGCTGCTCCTTCTCTAGTTCGTCTTGTTTCCTACGCTGCTCCTTCTCCAATTCGACTCGTTTCCGATTCTGTTCTCTTTCCTCCGCTCGAATCTTTTCAAATTCCCTTTGTCTTTCTAGTTCGGCTTCTTGCCGACGCTGCTCCTTCTCCAATTCGAGTCGCTTCCGGTGCTGTTCTCTTTCCTGCTCAACTTGTATTCTTTGCCTCTCTCTTTCTTGCTCCCGAGCCTTTTTGAATTCCTTCTCTTTTGCGGCGGCAGCGGCAGCGGCCATTTTTGCCTTAGCCCGCTCTTCCTCTTCCCTTTGCCGCTTCTCGCGAACTTCTCGTTCGCGCGCCTCCTTCTCTCGTGCTTCTCGTAACTTTTTCTCCAGTTCCTCTTTACGTTTCTGGGCAGCCTCCCGGGCCTTTCGTTCATCCTCCTTTCGCTTCGTGTCTTCCCTTGCCCTTTCCCATGCCCCCTTGGCAGCTCCTTCGGCGTGTCCATCACCTTCGTTGGCATGTGTAGCTCCAGGTGGAGGATTACCTCTTTGCCATCCTCCTCCTGAACGGCCACCCGAAGCTCCAGCCTGTGGACCAGATCTTGGAGGCGGTGGTGGTGCACCCCCAGCCGCATAGCCATCATGGGCATTGGAATGCCCATTTGGCTGAGGCCCAGCATCTGGGGCTGGGGCACCTCCACTGGAGCCACCGCCTGGCCCGGGACGATCATTTTGCGTTCTACCCAGAACCCAGGCACCCACCCCAACGGCCACCACGAGCAGGATCATGCCCATCCCACCAGATCCCTGGACGCTAATCCACCATATTTTGAAGGCAGGAGCCAGTGCTGAGCCTATGACAACCAATATGAGGGCTGAGGCAAACCCTGCTGCGAAACTGTTGGTGTGTGGTTGTAGGGACGGGAGGTACAAGAAGCCAGAGCCTGAGGAGTGAGGAGGTATTATGAAAATATCGTATTTGCCTGGTGGCAGGCCAGAGGACTTTGGAGCTCCACCATGCGGAGGCGGCGGCGGCGGCGGAGTGTCCATTGTGGTTGTGTGGTCTCTTGACCAGGAACTTTATTTGCTCTCAACGCGGGCGGTCGGTAGGTATTATATCGAGCCTTCAATGGGCAATTGCGAGCCTGTTGCGAATCGGGAGGGACTGTTGCAGTTCGTAGAAGGGTCATAGGGTCATGAAGGAAACTGGCGGAAGGGCCGGATTAGCAGACTTTCGGGAAAAAGTGAAGGCAGTGACGGGAAGGCGGGTGTCAACAAACCTCAACAGCAAACGGAACTCAAGGCAGAATGACAATACTCGCTTCGCACAAGGAACGACAGGATAGACAAGTGCAGTGATGCAGAAAGATGTGAATTGCAATGCAAAGCAGAATCAATCGACGTGGTAGGGTTGTAAATTTTGCGGTGTAGCGGAATTCTTTGATGGAGTCCAAAGTCTTGGGGGATGTCCCGGCAACCTTAACGCGCAAGAGCCGAGCTGCTGCTGCAGGTCGATAAACGTCTGCCGCTCGAGTCCAGTGCAGTGGCTGTGGCTGGATTAGCCGGAAGTGAAGGGCCTGAGGCGTAGGGCCTAAGGACCCTGGCGTGCCTGGCCAGGTGAGCACAAGTACGGAGCGTAGAGTGAGTGATGGACCGTCACGGTTTCAAAAGTTCCGATGTCGATGTCAATTCCATGCGTTGAGCTGGTTGGAAGTGAACAGAAGTGGAAGAGTTGAGGGCCGTGGGAGCTGCCAGCAAAAAAGAGTTCGTCCCAATCCCAAAAAAGCTTGGAAGCGTGTCAACAACACGCTCCCCTCCCCCATCTCCTCCACCACTCCAGCTTGCATCACCACCAATGTCAACACGTATGCCCACCTACTTCTACTACCCACCGACTCTCCACCACTACCCACACTCATCTACTCTGGGCGATTATGCCTGAAATGAAAACAAATAAGATGATTTGTGCCCAATCCCACGCGGTACCACCATCGTGAGACTCTACGAGATTCGTGACGTTGCACCTCGCTGTGGCTACCACCATGCCTACCACCGAAGCACAGCGAATAAACACAACGGCCGCCACGGCGCCATGGCTATCCCACTTAACATACTGCACCTCTGCGGGAAAAGGTTACATCAGCGTCTGCGGCCGGCATGATTGGCGTTCCCACGACTGATGTTTATTTGTCCTGACGCCATTGAACCATTCATCCTCGAGTCTTGAGTTACACCAATCGGCTCCAACTTCCGGCTTGTCATGGATAGAAAGGGGTAGTACAGTAGTAGAGGGAGTACCTGCGAGCCTACGTACCTACGTAAGATCTTACCTATGTACCAGCGTACCTAATCTAGGTACTCACCGGTTCGTACAACAATTGGAAAATCCAAACAAGCCCAATTCCACTGCGAATATTTAAGCGAGACTAGAATAACAATGTTCCAATTTGATCACTTTGCATCCTTAGATTAATTACACCGAAAAACGAAAGCAGGCAACAATACTCATAATACCACTCAAGTCCATCATTTACGTAGGTAATCACCATCTACTTCTAGAAAAGGGTGTGGTGGGACCCACGCAAAAGATTGGATGACTGGATACGAATGCGATCAGATGGCGAGACGTACTTCGTAGGTACATCGAAACCCTTGATCATTCAGTCTATTAAGTAATTTTGATGATTGAAAACTTTTCAATTAAAACACTATCGCTCTAACTTTTTAGTTGATTATAAACTCTGCAAGCTCTTTAAAATTTCTAGCTATGATGCCATTTCAGCCTCCCGAAGTCCGCGATCGCCCTCCGGGTGCACGTGGCTTGGCAATACAACCCAATTGACGGGAATGGGATAACATGAACACCACGAGCTAAACGGGACAGTGAACATGAATCAAGAGATCCTTCCCACGTCCGCATGTTCCAAAATATTTCTTCCTTCTCTTCAGACGAACTTGAACTCACCATTTCCATCAATTCTCCTCCTGTCCGCTTGTCCAATTCTGCCCAATCCTAGTCTCTGAAACTCTCCCAGACTCCGTACAAAAGATACAAAGTACCCAGTACCTAACCCCAATTGGGCTTTGACGCTCTAGGCTAGCCTCTTCTGCCCCGCCAAAAAAACTCGGTCATTGTTCAACCACCAGATCTGACGGGACAGCTCGCAACTCACCAACGAGCGCGTTAAAAAACGGCGGGCACGGGCACAGCTTAGAGCTTGCAAAAGTTGCCAACGCCTGTCGCGCGGCACCTCCAACTGCCACGGCGAGTACCATCGCGATATCACTACAGTATCTCGACGCCAAAGATACAGATCCAGTACCTGCCGCTGCGCCAACTCGTCACAATTGAATTCCCCACGAACGAGCCTCTATATATCCCACCTCCATCCATCGTGTCTCCCCATCCCTCGGTCGATTATTCGGAGGCGTCTGACAATGAGTACACCGTCAAGACCATGCTGAAGTCGTTACCACAGTCCCGTTCTCCGTCATCTCCAAGCTTCCACTATGCGCCAGTCTCTCAATCGCAACCCTCCTCTCCTTTATCTCGAACCAATTCCAAGTCCAGGTCGCAAGCGCAGTTGAGCCACCACGGTGTCGTTCACAAGACGTCCTCTGGTCAACGGGTACGATATGTCGACGCTACCACCCAGTGGTCGACCCCAGTCATGAAAGCAAAGATGGACCCTCCTCCACTCTCAGAGCCAGAGCCGATGAAGGGGGATAAGGGGAAGGGAAAGGAACTGGCTGTTGCTGCGTCGCCAGCTAGGGGTGTTGTACCTTTGGAAACTGTTCAGCCACCATTAGAAGCGTTTTCTCCTAGCATGAAAAGACAAACTAGTGAACGGCCTTCTACCAGTAACCTTGAGAGCCACAAAATCACGCCTAAGCGAGTGCGGCCACCTCAGACTAAGATCAAATTATTGCCTACTAGATACGAATTTTGCGAGGTCGAAGATATGGTTGTTTTAATTGCCAACATGATATCAGAGTTGATCCATACAAACGATGCGCACGAAAAGCGTGGGGATCTTACGAGATTCCACTCCAGGTATGCTTGAGCAGTTTCGTACCCAAGCGATATTGCTAACTAGGTTAAAGAACCCCACCCGGGATATCGGTATTAGATTACCTTCAACGACTAGCAAAGCACGCCACTCTCACGCCCCCGCTATTGTTATCAATGGTGTACTATATGGATCGGTTGTGCTTATTGTACCCCGCCTTCACTGTTACAAGCCTTACGATACATCGTTTTCTGATCACTACAGCCACGGTTGCAGCCAAAGGGCTTTCGGATTCATTTTGGAATAACTCGACATACGCACGAGTGGGTGGGATCAAGGTAGCAGAACTAGGTCTGTTGGAGTTGGAGTTTCTACACCATGTGGACTGGAAGATCGTTCCCAATCCCGAAGCTCTCGTCGACTACTATCGAGCTTTGGTGGAACGTTCGGCTGAGTATGAGCTGGAAGATGATTCAAGCTCACTTGATGATGAGGATGATGAGGATGACAATAGCAACGAAGAAATCAACGAATCCAAGAAACCCGAAATTAAGTCGACGAAGACTGATGTGGAGTGGAAAGCATGGATGGATGATGTTTCGACCAAGAAAGCGGAAAACCCAGATACCGATAATACCCTTCAAGGAGGAACGAACGATGGAGAATCGATTAATTGACGAAAAGAAAAAGATATACCCGGGGGAACCTTTTCTCTTCTCTCTCTTTTGCATTAGGGTTTGCTAGCATTTTTGGCGGGGATGATGGCGTTTTAGCGCGTTCTTTTTGAGTTTGATGCTTTTGGAGATGAGATTAGAAGCGATTCTAGCGAAGCACACTACCACCGTCCAAATAGAAAAAGATGATAATCCAACCTCTGGCTTTTTTGTCTTTTTGTTGTTTACTGTTTACTTTTAGTTTTTCTATCAGGCTATTCTATTAAATTCCCGAAATGTCACCTAATGACGACACCCACCCTCGTACAAGACCTCCGGGAAGGTAGTTTGTGTGACAAAAACTAGCCTAAGGTCCCCAGGCACCATCCGACAAGGCTGTGACAAAAGAGTGGGGACCCTGGATTTCGACCCGAGCCTCGAAGAACAACAAGGCGCCGAACGACATCTCGATTTCCTCAAATCTAGCAACACCAATTAAGATGAGGATACCCACCTTTCTCCTCGCGCTCTGCGCCTCTGCGACAATTGCTTCTTCTTCATCTGAGGGAGCAGAGGAATTTATAGATAGTGCGATCGTCTCGCTCCAACCCATCTCCTCGTCCACAAATCAAGAAGCGATCCAGCAACTCTGCGAGATACGATACAACCCCTCCACCCTATCCGCAGAAATCGTCTCTTTCGAACAACCCGACCTCGACTTCTCCTCCTCCTCTACTTCTTCATCCCTCCTGCGAATCGGGCTCTTCGACCCCACGACCGCGAAATGGAAGTCCTCCGTCTCCACCACGTCCACGGAAACCTTTGCGAAGGGCTACTCGCCGACGATCGTGCTGAGTCTTGATGCGACGGGGGACGTGATGGGTGTTAGTGTTAAGAGTGCGCGGATTGATGCTGGTCAGACGAGGGACTTTGGGCCGAAGGTTACCCTGAGGAGGATGGCGGCGGGGGGGAAGCCCGAGTTGAATCGGCCGGTTGTGCTTAGTAAGGAGGGGAAGTTGGAGGAGCCGGAGCCGGAGAAGACGTTGTTGCAGAAGTAAGTTGGGATTTTCTTTGAGTGGAAGGGTAATGGGGGTTCTCGTTTTATGATTTTTTTGAGGGGGGGTGGAGGGATGTTTCGGTGGGATTATGGGATAATTGCTAATTTGTTTGCAGGTATTGGTGGGTTCTTTTGGGAGGTATGATGTTGCTTTTGACTACGGGGGGTCCGGAATGATGAATGATACCTACTTGGATTGTTTCGAAGAGGGGAAATGGGGAGCGGGTTTTATGAAATATTGTACTGTACAAGTATGTTTTACTGGGACCCTTTTACAGGACGACACATGGATTTCCGTTGAAAGAAAGTAAATGCGGATCCACGATACCTTGGTTGTTCATATGTCCCTAATATTGAGCTTTTTATGACATATTTTTCATGCTTGATCGAGGTTTTAAGTAGCACATACCTATATTACCTAGAGCTAAAGATTTCGAGCCCCTCAAACTGGGGAAGTTCTTGTTCTTACCACGGGGTGGGGGGTCTTTGAAATATAGCAAAAAGTAGTATCGACCAACTGCTACTGTACACACCTTCCTACACAAGTCTACAAGCTCTTAACAAACCGAATTCAGAAAACACCCCTACCTTAGTACCTTTCCCTCCAATTCTTACACCTCGACAGCAAACCCCCAGTCAGTCTCCACATCTTCGCAGGCTAGTTCAAAACAAAGCAAAACTTTCCAACTATAGCATAATCCCTATCTTCATAGCGCAATATAACTCCCACACAGGAAACTCGGATACATGTGTATAACTAAGAGCGAGATACGAGCCGCTTTTACTTTTTGTATTTGCAAAGAACTCCGGAAATTGGTTGACGGATCTTTGGGCCCGGGGATAGACGAAGTTGCTGGAGTTAATGATGGAGGTTTTTAAGAGAGAGATTGGGAATCGGTCTCTGTTCTCTTTGAGGAGTTTGAGATGTAAATGGGATGGATGTTTTCTGAGAAAGGGGGGGTTTTGACAGGGAGGATTTTAAGAGTGGGTTTTGTGGGGATTTGGGATGGGGAATGGTTTTGAGGGTTGGTAGGTGGGTGTTGAGTTGTCAGCTATTTCACTTTATGTCAAATATGAAGGGAGCTACATACGGAATGGGGTTTCTTTTTGTGGCGGAAAGTACCCGAAAAGGTGGGTGGAAGAAATCTTAGTTGTGATGGGTTTTATAGCGAAAAGTGGCGACTTGGTTATATTACGAACCCGAAGTGGTAGAAGCAGCTTCCTCCTTGCTGTTGTATATGGACTATACTGTCCATCTGCCGGGAAAATAGTTCCTCCACATTACCAGTGCATTAAACCCAAGAGTTATTTCAATCTTACAACGTAACCTGACGAGGTCGTCGAAGCGTTCGCAATTTCAACGAATTCTTCTACTAATTATTTCCTTTTTGGTTGTGTTATCGACGGCCGTGAAGAGTGTAAGAAAATCCCATTTTCTGTTGATGAAATTGACCTTTTGCCGGGACAAGGGGGATTCAGACGCGTTGGTTGTACAGTTTTTGCGACTAAAAATATTGTGTTTTGAGATTTCGAAATCTGATTGTTCCCTCTTTCAACTCAAGGGGCTAGTTCTTACTAGCACTCCTATGGTTACGTTTGAGGAGGGAAGTGAGGGGGTAATCTATTACGTTGTCAGGTAGCTTACGCGAGCCCCTTGGCTAGGCTTAGGGATGCCCAGTTCTTTTTATATCAGGAGCTCTACTCTCACTAGTTCGAAGTCCTTTGGTGTATTTTTACTTGAATCTGTATGGTGATATAATGTTTTCCTATATATCTCTTATTTATAAGTTCCTACTATAGGTAAATAACCTTTTAGCTAGTAGCCTAGTACTTTAACTACATTTTTATAGGGACTACTTACCGCTACTGAAGTAGTTAATTAGCTCGTTCACACGCTAGTCATACCTAACTATTATTATCCAGGAATCCCTTCAAATTATGTCTCCAACTACCCCGAGTGTCAATTGCACATCGGTTAATAAACCCCGACGTCAGAGTTGAGATAGATGAAATATTTCCAGCCCTCGAAGCGTGTGAAGAGATCCTGAGAATCATCCACGGCCAACTTATTTGAAGCACACATACCCTTTCTATCATAGTTTGCACTGAGATAAAAAGGAATCGCTAGCTGTACCAAATATTGCACTCCCAGTTTCGAACACGTAGTTCCTTAAAGATGGATGAATCGGCTGCTTTCTGTGCTCTTTGGGAACATGACGTGCATCAAATGGGTCTTGACTGTTCAATACTTTCTGGCTATCGCTACGTTTATCCTTGACTTCTCAAAATCCCTTGCGACAAATTTCTGGCTCCCCCTGTTTCCTTCCTCAGTCGGGATTTTTGGAGGCTTTGCTGCTAGTAAGTTGCCGCTGTCTGTAGAGTGCGGACAAGCTGCTGATATATCCGCGAGGTCTTTGGAAATATTCTTATATCACTTTTGGTCCTCGCTCATATTTTTGAGTATCTCCTGTCAGAACTTTTCTTGGCTGTTTCTCTAGGTTCGTAGATTGTTCTCATTGGCTTTTTTGACGTTGTCTGTGAAGTCGAAGAAACGAAGTGGCCTGGGTACTACTTGCATCTTCATTTCAAAAGGGATCTCAAAGTACAGTAATTAGCTGGACAAGTGAGAAGTGGCAGAGACCAGGTAGTGGATTTCAATTTGGTGCACTAAAAGTACGTGAATAAAGGACATATAGAGGCTCAGGTATCTCTAAGCTGAGGTTCTAGAATCAACTCTTGTGCCTTTTTGGAGTGAATGTTACTGCAGTCACGCGTTTATAATCTAAGATAACCCGCCCTCCAGCAAATCCACCAATTATACACCTGTTGGTGGTACCCTAGGCAACTGCAATGGTCTAATGGTGCAAAAATGCCCAAAGGTTCACTATACTAACCTTGTAAAATCATATAGTCCTTATACGCTAAATAATAATATAAAACTCAGTTTGTCTGGTTTTAGGACCGCTGCGCTCTTTAGATGGGAGTTGGACTTTTTTGGAGATCTTTTGGGGGTTTTTTGGGGGTGCGAGGAAAGGAGAGGGGTTAAGGTTTCTTTCCTGGTTGGTTGGTCGGTTTGTTGGTGCCTGCAACCATAAGCGAAAAGGGTTTCGCGAGACGACACAAATAGTATACCCTACATCTGCCATGGCATGTGATATATCTTTCGCCATCTGTTGAAAAATTCTTGAGTCTTTCTTCAGGTATGGTAGATTCCTCTAGGCAGGTTTTGTATGCCTAAAAAGGGGTACCAGGATGAGCCTACAACTACGTAATAGTGCATCACCACGATACAAGCTATGAAGCTTATAAGTCCACCGAATTTCCCATTCGGAAAAAATTAAAAAAAACAACCAACACATCTGTGAAATCGACTCTGCTCACATCACAAATCATGAGTACCGGACTTCTTTTTGTCACTGCACCCGAGGCAGGCCACAAGCTCGTGAACCGAGCTCTCCGAGACACTGAGTACGGAAGCTATGACTCCTTCCGACTGATGACCAGCAAGAATCCAAGAGATCGCAGTATTCCTTTGGATGACAGGGTCACAGATGCAACCGCCGCTCCAATAGACCTTGGATTCGAAAATGCGTGGAAGGGCGCATCTGTCGAAGATGTCGAAGCATTGTTGGTTTGACTTATCGTCAAATATGAGGTGCAATACAGGAAGAGGCTAAACCTTAGTATTAGACTATTCCTATTATTGATGCACACCGAGTTAAAGGTATAGAAGTCGTACCGCTATAATATAGGCAGGACCAGCCTAGGCCAGGTAGTCCGTACCAACGAGTACATTCACTCGGATATTATAGCGACAAGCATATATGATTAAACTCAGTAAGGCTGGATACCAAGGAATCACCACAAACTTGTTCGTGATTCTTGATTCTGCAGGAATTGAAAGTGGGACTTTTGTTCTGGGAGAGAATCAGGAACATAGTATTGATGGCAAGGACGGTGGCTCTTGTGAAAAGTATAATAAAGCGCGCGTCCCCTGGGAGGAAACATATATCACTTGGTGCTGTCTTGATCTTGGAGAGGGATGTTGGGATGAAATGATGGAGGAGATTGCTGGGGGGGCTGAAGGATGGTGGAAATTTCGCCTCCCTTCGAATGACCATGATTTGACCGAGGAAGATGACGCTTTGCGAGAGGCAGAGCGTGATGGGGATGGACGTCAAGCTGACAAGATACAAATCATGAGGAGAGCAAAGATACTGCGAGCTCGGGATACGGACAGGAATCGGGCTAAACGAGATGCGGAGATAAAAAGGTTGAGAAGGAGGGCAAAGCTTGATAGAGCAAAGTAGCATCGTGGAATCAAAGAGAACATTCATCACCGGAATTATTCTAATTTAGACATCCTCCTCTTGAGTGATTAATGCTAAGCACCTAGTATGGAATCGCGTACTTGGGGACTGTTTGAAAGACCTAAACTCCCACTTACTGACCTACTCAAACAATCACATCTTGAACCCACAGCTATTTCATATTCATATCACACGAACTACTTCTTACAGTCTACTGTCAGAAAAGTTTTCGCAGGTGAATGAAAGAGAGCATCAAATTAGTCGCAATTTGTAAAAATAGTATGTATTATCTTGTCGTTTGCTACACTTGCTATCCCCAATCCACTTATCTCGAGAAAGAACACAATACAAATGTATGCTGGAAATAAGCGAAGCAAAAAGCCAGACTTTTCCCCAAAATGAAATTCATATCCATATCCGGCCCCTAGAAGATGTCTGAACTTCAGCATGTACCTAGCGATGAAGAAATTCCGGCCAGAGTCTCTTTAATTCATGCTCGTTTCTCATCCTTGGTCTTCTCAGACTGTGCCGCCTCCGAAGTCCCCTTCTTCGCATCTCCAGCCGCCAACTGACTTGAGGAGCTCGCCTTATTTTTCTTTGTTGGGCTTAATGATGTTGGTAGAGCGCCAGTTCTGGCTAGAGTAAGGGAGATGTCGCCAGGCTTTAGATTGCCATAGGTCGGGGTGGTGGGTTTCTGTTTTTGTTGGGGGCTCTTTTGGTTCATCTTGGGTGTATGAATGGGCAGATTGGCCGTGAAGAATTTGAGGGTTTTGGTGATCTTGAAGATGTATGCGACGGTGGTGTAGAAAGTATTCTTGACTGGGTGTTGTCCGTGTGGAGAAAGGTCTGGGGATATGAGAAGAAAAGGAGGCTTAATAGTTTATAGTGCTCCTAAGTGACGTGGCGTTTGGATTGGAATTGTTGTTATTCATATGTCCGCCATACCCATCAAGGTATGCAATCAAAAATAAAGCGTAAGGGGCGTGAATATAAATTGTGACTCTAAGCGAGGATTTCAAGTCTCGTACTACATTCCCTGGAGAGTCGTATGCTTGGCAATAACTGTTCACCTTAAAATTGTTCTTCACACCTCAAACCTCCCCAAATCACCCAACGTGATGATATTTCATTACCAGGGCGTCTGAACTAGCTGGCCTTCGTACTGTAGTAATCATACACAGGGTTTTGATTAAATCTTGGGCTTATCGTCAAAAGAAAGAAACACTCCTTTCCTATGTCCCTTATCCAAAAGATTCGTATCACAATCGCTTTCTGGGACGACACCGTCATTCCAAGGGGGCGTACTTTCTTTCATCAAGTCACTTGTAATTTAGTGTTGGAAGAGTTCGGGGGATTGCACTTGTTGTTATTCGTTATTGGAAGTTCCATCAATTTGATTTCCTCTCAACGTGTCTACCCCGGCTAAATTTATTGTACACTTTCCGCTGCACCAGAGTCTCTGGTCCTACTACCTATCAAAGACTTCCATCGGCTGACATTAAACAGAGCTGATCCCATTATCCGAAAGATATTGAGTTCCCGTAGCATCAACTTATAACACGGAGCGCAACAGCAGAGAATGCTAGTAGCTTGTTGAGCAATATTCCAACTAGAATATTCCGAGACCATCGGCCGAAGTGTCAGTATCTAATTCTGGAAACGGATAGACGAGAAACTGAGAGTAGGTCTTTACCATAAGTGTAACGCGTCCGTGTAGTCTTGATAATCCCAATAATTCCAGAACTAGAGAAGGTTTTACTAGAAGCTCGCAAGAATGGACATGACGGGTTTTACTCACAAGCCACCAACGGCAAATAGAAGGCTTACCTTCAACTTTGCACATCTTGACATATTTATCTTATTTACCATCCAAACAGCCAACCCGGCCATCACAAAATCGATTAAGGAGTTGATAGGATCACCCGCTACATATAGGACCCAACTATTGAAGCACTTGTCTATGTTGGACAAGAGAAAGGCAGTTTCCGTAGGACGACACTCGATAATCCAAACAAGGATCGGTGTTATACACCACGAAACTTGAACCCCACCTATGGCGTATAGCCACAGCACAAAGCCTCGATTGACGGAGAACATACGGTCGTAGAAGGCCAGGAGGCTGAGCTTGGCGAAGGTTTGGTTAAGGGGTGTGTGAATATTCATAGCAAATTCTATCTGGGTTCTGGTCAGTCCCAATCCGCAAGATAAAGACTATGAAATTTACAACAGGGAAAGGGCGAGGCTACTCTGATAGTCTCAGACAATGTGTCTCCAAAGCTATAAGAGTGTGGTCTAAGTAAAACTGATTTATCACAACCTTCTATTAGCAGAGTTTTACCAATTAAATGCCACTCAACAACATATATTGTTACTTCATTTTCGGCCTACTTACGATATAATCTCAGTGCTGTGTACGAAAAAAAGGTGATCAAAGCTAGTAAGGCAAGCCAATCTTCCACGCCAACTTTCCTCCCATCATGAATTGTGGATATGAAACGTAAAACAGTAGTCAAAGTACAGACTGGCATGGCAAAAATGGTTACAGAGATTATGGCTCGTGAAGTAGGGTCTTCAAAAACATCCATTTTCGAAGTACGTTGATCGCTTGAAAATGTTCTATGTGAGAGAAGACTAAAGTAAAGTGACGCCAGTGTTGATGGAATACATGTTTTGATATAGATAAACGAGTACTATTAATAACTTGTAGAGCCTTCTGAATGGCAGGCTGTGTACATAGGAAAGGATGCCATGGAGGTTACACCAAGTAGGACGCAGACAATGCGACCACAAATGCACGTATGGTGACTGCATGGTACCACGTCATGATTGGTACATTTTTGTTTGGATATGCACGCAAGATTGTATAACACACCACCTCTGTAAGTTTGCTTCAAAGTTTGAAAGCTAGGCCGCGTGTATGAAATCCTTCGGAGTTTCAAAGTCCATATCGAAAATTCCCTGCTGCACCACATGGATCTCTCGCATATTTGTGGATGATGATTTCTCCCTGCATCATAGCAATGCTTGCGTCTTCCCTTCTTGACCACTCTTCATAGTCCTTGATGATCTCATCCAGGCCATCTTCTGTTATTCTCTTGGATTTAAGCGCTCCTTCTCTTATCCGTCCATTTCTACACATATTTATAATTCCCTGGGCTTTGGCAAATATTAGTGTTTAACTCAGCCATCTAAAACTTGCAGTGACTTACACCACGTTTTTTTATCCTCTGAGGTACTGAAGGACCATGTGCCATAACTCAAGGTGATATTTTCTCGAGCCACACCCGCTTTGAGAGCCCACGGCAGCAGTTGTCGACCAGCAGTTGAGGTTCCTCCATCCTTCATCATAGAAGCAGCAAAGTTATGGAGGCTTAGTAGACCAGGTAACTCGGGCCAAATGCACTCAGTGTCAAGATCTCCCTCCCTTGCTCCTACGATTCCGCCGGCCTTCGTCACTCGCATCATCTCGCGAAGAACAATCCAGGGTTCTTTCAAGTGAAATAATATCTGATGACAAATGGTGATATCGAAGCTTTCGTCGGCATATGAGAGTTTGTGGGCATCACCCTGCTCGAAGTTGATGTTAGTGACTCCCACCATCTCAGCTACTGCTCGTGCTCGTGGCAAGATATCTGGATTGATGTCGATCGCCGTGATGTGGCCATCGGGGATGAGTTGAGCAAGAGTTACTGAAATACTACCAGAGCCAGCGCCAACATCTAAAAGCTTGAGTTTCGAGTTCTGTTCACTCATTGAATTTATTTTGGGGAGAAGGTAGCTAGCACTATTCTGTGCAGTTCGCCATTCGTGGTGGACAGCATGAGGCGCTGGGTGAGCTGGCTCTGAGCTACTTTTGGATGCCATTACACCCAGGGCGGATGAAGAAGGAATTTCCACGAAAATAAAGTTTTGTTCTAAAGAATTGATCTGATCTTTGATGGATCGAGTAGAGTAAAAAGGTCTTCATATGCAACCTAGAAGAACGTCGCTAAGTAACCAACAATCCACCATAAGCACTAACCAGATGCTGATCAGGAAAGCCAACAGATCTCTGCCCAATCAAACAAGCTCTCGGTTATAATACCTGTTTCATATAATGCTGCATCTCCTGTGCCGTAACCAGACTTTCGGCTGTTCAGAACCTCGATCGTGAGGCATCCGCGAAGAATTCACTGTGAGCGAGAAACATAGAGTTGTCGCATCAAAACTTGGTTCCCTTTCCCTCAGCTCAGGCTCCTTCCTTGAAGGCCTCGCTCCATCGTCACAATCGCACCTTCCACTTTTTTCTGAGTTCTCCTCATTACCCCCTATCTTCTGGCCAATTTCAGGCTTGAAAGTTTGCGAAAGCAGACCTTGGAAATCAACAACCCTGGTGTAACTTGTCTCGAGAAGTTCTGACCATTCCATGATATACTTCTAGGGAACCCCACCGCTTTAAACGCTCAACAATCTCTATGGCCTCTTGAATCTTTGCCTTTAATCTTTAATGGTCTGTTAGTACATGAAAAAGATTGTTCTAAATGCATATTATATTGGTGCTTTAGTTCCAACTTTATCTTGGCCTCATCTCCATCTGTGACTCACTTTCTCAAGAGACTCCTCTTACTAGGAGCTCGTATCTTGCACAATTTTGCCGCAATATCTCGTACTATTGCAAATGCTTAGAATGTCCTGCAAAGTAAACAAAATAGGGATGAGAAAGACCAATATTTTGTGGGGACTTTTCTCTTTTCTTTGTTTACTCATTTGAAATCGCAAAATCAACATTCTTGAGTGTTCTCAAAATACTTACTTTTTAGGTCAGATCATTCTTTACAATCATTTGAATGTAGTAGCATAACCCGGAAGAATCATCTCTAGGCTAATATATCATAAATAGTCTGATCAAAACTACAACCAGTCACTTGAGTTTATTCACTTTGTTGTTATGCCTGATGCAGCAAATTCTGGGTCAGAACGTAGAGTCGTTCCATTCTTATGCATGTTAAACTCCATACCTGTTATTTCTGGAGCATATCACATAAGATTTAAACCCTAATCTGCGTGTTTGAGGCGAAAAAAAGACCTCTCAGCAAGATCTTTAGAGCAGATCTAAATTACCGATATTTGACAAGGGATTTAGAGGTGTCTCGCTTACATCTAGGGGGGAAAAGAATGTCAATAAATCTTCCTGAAAAGAAGGATGGCTATTGTCAGTTTTGGGCAATTAAATCCCACGGTAAGTATCCAAATCGAGTGAAATGGCGCATTCATGGGCATTCAAGAAATGGAGAGAACAATCTCGCCCGTCTCAGACTCGTTCGTTCTATGGCCGTGTTGCACATAAAAGCTCAACCCCACACTGACTACCGGTAAACCATTTTGAAACTATACTTCAGAATATCTGTTAGGTGAAGACACGGCGTCGTTTCAAAGATTCGATCTATCTCGAAGTATTTGGAACTTTCGCTCAGCCATTCATTAATGAACGACACCTCGCTCGCTGCCAGTATTTATTTTCAGCATTACCCAATATCACAACAACATATTGCAAGTACCGAGATCTCAAAACAGGAGAAATGCCCCAAGCCAAAGGAAAGGAACTTCCAACAGAGGTTCATCGAAAGTATCCTGGCTTCAACGCTTTCATGGTCATTACCGCTCCTTTCACTCACATTATAAAGGCCACTCACTGATTTAATGAGTAGACCTCGAGTGCTAGTACAATATCAAAGGCAACTAAAAGAGAACCTTTTGGTTTCAGGAAAAAGGTCCCTGTCAGAGAAGTTGCAGCTCCCGAAATTGGCATTCACGTATGTTTTTTCGTCTTATCGTTAATTCAAAACAAAAGGCTAATACACCCAAAAACTGTAGTCTCGGGAATGGGCCAGAAAGATTGTTCCACAAAAAGCCACCTTCTTCAAATTGCCAGCAGAGATCCGTGAGAAAATTTGGAAGAACGTCATCAAGACAACTACCGGCTACATTGTACCTCGAAAGGCTCGGGATAAATTCACAAATAACGGCAGCAAGGAGCTAGGCAACAGTGAGTATCTTTATAAGTGTATAGTAAAGAAGTGTATATTATTCTTACTCAAATTATAGCTATGGTCGCCTTATACACTCTCTGTCGTCAATCCTACGTCGATACTTACGGATCTGGGTTCCTCTATCGATATGGAAAGTTTCGTTTCCCTATTTCGGATCAAATGCTCAATGTGAGTCTCTTTGTATTCGCACATACCTCAAAATCGAGATTAATAATGAAGTACGGTAGTACCTCTCAGTAATTAATCCCCTACATCTTAACGCTGTCCGTTCTATAGTCCTTGGTTGCACAAAATACGACTGTGTGGGAAACGCCCTTTTTCTCAAATCCACATGGCCGATGTTGCGAAAAATGAGTTCGTTACGAAGTCTTTTTATCGTTATCGAGTTTACACCTGGCAATATCCCACCAGATATTCGGGATCTCGACCACGTCATTAGGGAATTACGGAAAAGTGAAGGGTTAATGGGACTTAGAGGGCTAGAAAATTTTGAGTTTGAATTTGCAAAATATACATACCTGCGAGAGACAGAGATGTTTAAGAAGGTATATAAGGAGATTAGGAGGGCTGTTACACAAGAGAAATCTACAGCGTAGCTGTACTCGTAGTAAGGATGTTGGGAAATTAGATGGTAACCTTGTTGAAATTACGTAATCCGTCCTACTATATTAAGCCTACTTTGTCAAAGACTCTTTGTTAGCTAGATATATATAAACTAGCTACATCTATAGTAGAATAATCAAGCACTTAACCAGCTTCTCATTTACTATATTTTATCAGACCTATTCTACCAGCTTTCACAAAAACAGTAAGTCGAAAGCTAAATGCGAAGTTTATAGTGTCTTACTTCAAGTTTTATACACCCTAGATTGTATAAGAAATAGTACATGTAATAATTGAGAATTTGGACTGAAAGGCTACCTTCTACTAACTCACGAGCACCCCAGTTTCCGGGATCTTAACATATTCATCCTTGGCTAAACCCTACCCAGAGTGCTGCGTACAGTAGTATAATCTTGTATCAACAAAAACAGAGGGCGGCGCTTACCAAAGGGTTGTGAAAGGTGCTGTATCATGGCCCCCACTAGGATAACGGGCAAGTGCAGACCTGCCTGAGTCTTCTCTAGCTATGTCATCCTTGGATCAGATCTTGAGTCGGTACGTGTGCAAGTCCAGGATTTCAACAGTGGTTTTCTCACGATTAGCTACTTAGAAAATATGTCTATTCTTGCAGGAAGATGTAGGAAGAATGATCAATGTTGCGAAGGGTTCCAATACAAAGTACGCCAGGGACTCCTTATCAGAGTTCCCATACAAGGACCCCTAACGACAGAGACCTGTTTAACCATTACACGGTGGTGGTAGATGGCCGTTGAATTAGCCGAGAAAATCAAGGGAGCGATCGAGGGATAAGCCATAGCTAGTTTGCTATCTGAAAGTAGTAGCTTAACCCAAGTATATATAAGTGAAGGCCAACTTTCGCAAAATAAAACGAAATCGATAGCAAAATATATATCGACGGTAATTTACGTTTGAATCTTTCTTTGGAATAAGACTACCTAATTAATAATAGTAGCTTTATCTCCACTAAATTTTAGGAAGACTTAAAGAAGTAGAAGCTACGCTCTTAAAAAAATAATATATAAGTTTAGATATTAAGATCTATCTACTATAATAGATTCGCGTAAGTCCTAGACGAAACTACTAGTAATAATTAGTTTTATTAATATTATTAGTTACTAATCGAATAATTTCCGCTATATAGGAATATAGTTATATAATATAAGTTAGAGCTTCTAAGTACTAAATAGAGTATCTCTTATATTACTAGAATATAACTATACTATATAATAAATCTACTAGTATTTAATATAAGTCTTTATAATTAGAAAGAGGTTTTGTGACAGACGTGCTTCTGGACAGTCGGAACAAACAACACTCTATTCTTAGGACAAAAGACGAGGAGAGAAGGAGAGCTCGAGAGAGCTAGGAACTAAATACAGGTCGTGCGCTCTAGCGCCTCGCTAAGCGAACATGTGACATCCAGCCCTCGTGACCATAACCGTCACAGGTTTAGATTAGAAATAATAATAAAGTAAGTAGAAAGATATTAGTAAAAGAGATATATTATAAAATTATACTTTTCTTTATAAGTTATAGAAAGATATTACTTTAATATATTACTTCTATTAAAATAATACTCGGGGTAGAACTTTAACTTTATCTTTTAGTTATATAGAAAACTATTTTAATAGTAGAAATAAAAAGAATATAAAAAGTAACTAGATCTTTAGCTACTAAATATAAGAGTACTATATCCTAGAATAAAGTATTATACTCTAGAATAAAGTATTATATTTTAGATTATACTCTAGATTAAAGTATTATATTCTAAAATAAAGTATTATACTCTAGATTATACTCTAGATTAAGTATTATATGTGAACGTGTGGAGTGAACCACTGCTTGCTGTAATGAATACTGAGTCAAACCGAACACTGCTATAAAGAGCGACAACTAAGTAAGGAGAGAAGAGAGTTCCAGAGGAACAAGAGCTTATATACATAATGCCAGCGGCACGCACGTGCCGTGCTACACGTGATCTGACCCTAGTTCCTCCAACTCCGTGACATTATACTTTAGAATAAAGTATAAAACCTTATAAGTATTATTATAATATTTATATATTATTTTATATAATCTAGTTCTTATATATAAGTGTTTATAGTTTAACTTACTACCTTATCTTCTCTAGATACCTAGATATTAATAAGAACTAATATCTTTACTTTCTTATAAATACTTTTGTAAGTACTTAGTAAACTAATAAGTGTGACGGTTATGGTCACGAGGGCTGGATATCACATGTTCGCTTAGCGAGGCGCTAGAGCGCACGACCTGTATTTAGTTCCTAGCTCTCTCGAGCTCTCCCGAGCTCTCCTTCTCTCCTCGTCTTTTGTCCTAAGAATAGAGTGTTGTTTGTTCCGACTGTCCAGAAGCACGTCTGTCACAATAAGTATTCTTACTTTTAAATAGGTTCTAAGTTTATATTTCTATAAAGTAGCTCGATATAAATTTCTATATAAAAGATTAACGAATAAAGACTTAAACGATTTCGTAACTACCTAATTACTAGGATATATTTATAATAACTTTATAACTCTTATCTAAGAAAGTCTATATAAGGTAGGGGAAAGTAGTATTATATAAAATATAGAGAAAGTAGTAATCTTATAGTTCGGTTCTTGTGAACGTGTGGAGTGAACCACTGCTTGCTGTAATGAATACTAAGTCAAACCGAACACTGCTATAAAGAGCGAACAACTAAGTAAGGAGGGAAGAGAGTTTCAGAGGAACAAGAGCCTATATACAGGATTCCTCGTAGCACGCACGTGACGCACGTGACGTGCTACACGTGATCTGACTCTAGTTCCTCCAACTCCGTGACAGTTCTTACGTATTAAAACCGTAAGAATTATAAGTAATAGATAAGATAGAAGGCTTCTTAGTATATCTTAGTTAAAAAATATATAACTCCTATTTAGAATTATACGGTATAGTAACTTACACTTATACGAAAAGAATTATATAAGAAACAAAGCTTATACTAGGATCTTTATAGAAATTCAGCGCTTACTTTCACGTACCCTCTCTCTCTCTTTCTTATAATACTCGCTAATTAATTTCCAAATAACAAAACACAGAAACCTGTAATGATAGTATACGAAAAAGCGGAGGTGAGTCAAGTGACAACCATGGACAGTAAGATAGTACAACAATAACAATAGTTCAAGAAGAAACTATAGTGCCAAATTACTTTCTAATGATGTAAATTGATTGTATTATATGAAATTAGACGTCACTTATAAAACGCTACAGGAACTGAAGAAGCGGACCGGTATTTCCGTCTTTATATTTTCTACACCACTATAAAGAAAGTAATCTCCATTTTATTAAACATCCCATCTTAATCTGTACCCCACAACCCCTCACCAAATTCTAGTCATACACCAAAACTCGACCCCTTAAACCAATCATTACCCCCTCAAACAAAAGAAAAACCCCCCATACACTCCAATCATCTCTACAACAAAACAACCAACCCCCCCAATCCCAACGCCAAAACCCCCGCCTTCCCAACGCTCAATCCCGCAGCAGCACCCGTAGCAGTCGCCAACGGCGTACCAGCAGTAGTCGTGCGATTCAAACGGGGACCAGCCGTGGTAGTAGGCAACACTGGGTACCCAGGCGTATAATCCAGCTTAGGAGTAGGCTTCACCCCCGGCGTAACCTCTGGAGTGACCTGGGGGTAACCCTCTGGGACGGGAGTAGGAGCGACCTCGGGAGTGACTTCGGGAGTAACCTGTGGAGCAGCATAGGGCTTGGTTTCGGTGTTGGCAGGAGGAACCTCCCCATATGGTTTGGCGGGAGGTGCCTCTTTATATGGTTTGGTGGGAGGTGCCTCCCCGTATGGATGCAAGGGTGCGGGAGTGGGCTCTGGGGTCGCCACTGGGTGAACTGGGGGACTGGGAATGACCTCGTTGACTGGGTAGCCGTGTGTGGTGGGAGTGTCGAGGGTGAATTGGGAGGAGTAAGTGGTGAGATCTTTGTTTGCGTCGTCGACGATTTGGAAGGCGTAGCCGCTGCCCTTTGGCAGAGCGGCATCTGGTGTCCAGGTGTAGCAGCCGTTGTTGGGGAGGTTGGCTATATCATATGTTAGCTTCCTATCGTTCTTTCTCGTGATGTGTATAGGACCCTCCTTCTCACATCCTCAAGATGTGTGGGTGAGAAGATGAGATGTAGGGGAGAGGGAAGACGCAGGGAAAAACATACCAGCAATCGTTACAATCGTCGCCAAATTGTTCACATCTCCCAGACTCTGTCTCAGCACGAGAGTCACACTGACTGTCGCGGGTGAAGGTGCCCAGGTGATGTTGAACGGAGAGCCGGCTCGGATGGTACCGATATCCCCTGGGAACGTGAAGGGGTTCTGCGCATAAGCGGTGGCAGAAAATGCGAAAGCGAGGAGGAATTTGGAGAGCTGCATCTTTTCTTTTCTCTTCTCTTCTCTAATAACCCAATGAAAGAAGAAATAGAGATAGGTGTAGAAAGAAATTATCTGGCAGGTATGAGTATACTCGTAAAGAGATATAGCAGAAGGAGGGAAAGAAAATATGAAAAAGAAAATATGTATCTATATCCCGCAAATGGAAAATGGGAGAAAGCCAGATTAATGCAAATGCGCAGCAAAGGGAAAAGATCAGTCCTCTTTATACACGAGACGCAATAAATAGAAATGACGTTCACCTCATTCAATGTCCCAAAATAACCATTGCAATTTATAGACTTAATACCGCCAGCAATGCAATGCCTGTCTCGCTTAAGTTCTCGGAAACAACACAACATAACAGACGCATTCGGATCCAGGAGAACCATGGAACACCCAACACGAAACAAAATGCACCGTGCCGAAAGTAGGGGACTTTCATGACAACGACTCCCTGGAAGAAATTTGGGATGAGCAAAGTATGGTTTCTGTCAGGTACTTTGACAACGGTTACCCCACACCACACTTGTAGGCGCATCGCACATACATGGAGTGACGGCATATGACTTGCTTGGTGGTGACAACCGCCATACCAGCAGCTCCGACCAAAGTCTTCGCGAATGGCAGATGCCGTACGCTAGGAGGTTGCTAGGAACAGAAAAGGATTTCCGAAAGGCTCGGAGATATAAGAACTAAGGTTACCCAAGTCAAACCAGTCGCCTACCGATTCCATACTCATAAACAGGCCAAGCCAGAGGAAAGATCAGGATATTTGTTGCCAAAACAATACAACACCATATACCGGGAGAGAGGGTAGGCTACACAGACAACCAGCAATTCTCACCATAGTCTCGTCCGCTGGAAAGCTACCTATAACCTAAAAAGTTGGGTCGAGGAAGTTAACCGAGTATAAGAATAGGATGCCACAAAAGAACGCAAGAATCGCAAGAATCGCCTATTTATCATATCATATACCCATAACCAATCCAGACCAGGCCAAAAAGAATCCCAAAAATTTGCCAACCCAAAACAATACAATCCATAGAGGGCAGGCCGCACAGATCCTCACAAATAACAACCCAACCCTCGCGACCTTATAGTGAGCAAATCCTCCGATCCTCCGTATAGTACGCAAGGAAGCGACTTGTCGCTCGAATAGTAGAGACGAGATTTTGAGCGAGTACACTACAACAACATCCCACTACCTCATTTCCAAAAAAGAACTTGGACCAAGATCCAAGCAAAGAAATCGCCTCCCTATCCTATCCCATCCTCTCCTATAGTATACTATACTATCCTCATAAACAGTCCAGTCTAGACCAATAAATATATATATAAATATATATACTATTTTTCATAAACAACACAAAACAGTGTAGGCCACAAAGACCCCCACCATCTCCCACCAAGATCCTCGCGACCTCTCAATCCTCCGTATAGTATACAAGGAACTTACCCATCCAGCCACTCAAACTCAAGTACCTAATCAACAGCAAAATCCATCAACGAGTAGAGTAAGACGACTAAGATCTCACAACCCATCATAATATAAGAACAAGAGAACCAATTTCCAAAAAAAGATGAATTTTGATTACATCAAAATCCCGAAAAGTATAAAAATTAATCAACGAGCAAGACCAAGAATCTAAGATCTTTCAGCCCTATTATCCCCTCAACACTTAATATGTACATTTCGATTCAAGTGTTTGCGATACCCACTTTGAGTCTTGGTACTCAACAATACCACTGCTTAATTAGTGTGGAGCAGGTCGGACCAAGCCCCGTAGCGCGCCTAGGCATTATTCCGATCGCTCCGACCGCTTAATTAGGAAATCGCAAACCTAAAAATCCAAATGTACATATTAAGTGTTGAGGGGATAATATAAGAACAAGAGAACTAATTTCCCAAGGAGAAAAGGGAAATTTGGATTATATTAAATCCCGAGTAATCTAACTATAAGATATTGTTTGCCTATTGTATCGTATTCTATATGTGAACAGAGCTATGGATCTAAGAGAAAGATTATGGATTCGTAAGGGATTGTTGATGGCAATAGCATAGTGGAGAGGATGGAAGGAAGTGGAAGGGTAAGGAGTTTCCGCTATTATAGGTTAAGGACTACGAATAAAACGAAAGGGGGAAGATTCGTGAGGAAGAGTTCTTCTTCTCTATCTCCTTCTTCTTCATCGTTTGGTACAGTATTCTTCTTCTTCTCCATCTCCTTCATCGTAGCAACTCCTAGAAACCAAAAAAACAAAATAAGAAAGGCAAATAAAAACAAACATATCCTCATAAGAGAAATTACATAACCTGCTATCCAGCCATCCTTGATACATCCCTAATCCCCAAGTCCCTTCCTCTTCTAAATCTCTCCTAATCTCCTAAAATCCCTCCCTTCAACAACCTCACACTCCAACCCAATCCCCTTCCCTCCCCTCCAGTACAACAAGGTCCCCCCTCAATCCCCCTCCCTCTCCTCTCACAGCCACACCACAGCCACACCACACCAAAAAACCACCTAGTTACCTCCCAGCCAACCCCATCCAACCCTATCCAACCCTATCCAACCCCAACCACAAGTCCACCACACAAAAAAGCCTACCTATACCTACAATCTCACACCATCCCTCCACCACTCCATAACACTACTTAACCCTCTTCAACCCCCTTCAACCCTCTCAACCCCATCCAACCCATGACACCCAACTAGCTAGCTCACTACTCATTAAACTACAAAGTATATAATCTTCCCTTGTTTGTAGATCCAGGTTTCACCCTTCCACTTACTACCAGTAGTATTATAGTCCTCATATATACCTCGTAGAACCAAGGACTAACCTCCCATACTAAATAGGTACCGGTACCTTTCCTTTCATTTCAACACCTCTCTTACCCCCGCACTATACTATACCACACCCCTCATTCCCCTCATCTCATCTCATCTCAAAAACCCACCATTCAACTCCAAGAAACTCACCTCACCCAATCACCCAACTACCCACTAACACCCAATACAAAAAAATCCCAATATCTCCCTACAGAGCTACATAGGAATAAATATACAGTACTTCACCTAACACTCATGACCAACGCCACCAATAGTCCAATGGTCATTGGCCACTCATCCAACACTCATTGCGTAATCGCTAGCGTACAAGCATAACGTAATACGAAGGTCTGCATGCATGCACAATGCATGCACGTATGCGGACACAGATTTATGCACATACCCTATGCACGTCCCGCTCGGCGGCCGGGGAAATACGAGGTTGTGCATGTATGGGGTTATGACCGACAAGGAAGGTAAGACCAATGAAACTGAAAGGAAAAAAAAGGTAGGGGAAAATATCACAGCTGAAAGGACCATTGAAATGTATTAGACAAGTAGTTTTATTTCTGATTGTTTCTACTTAGAGCATGTGTAGTTTTTGTACATGATAATCCTCCACAGAGAGATTATTAGAAGCATGCCACAATTAGTTCCCCATTACCAACTCCCCAAGGAGAGAGATGGTAACGAGGCATCCCTTCGTAAAAAGTAATTCTTTTTCGTTACGCCTTCCGAAAATGCAAAAGCTGTGACCATGTGCACGCTCGACCGTGGTATTTCCCCTGTCGTTGGTTGTCCATGCAATGAGTTGTTGTTTATCAATTACTCCACACCGAAAGATATGCAAGAACCACCCTCCCAATTAATAAAGTCTTATGAACAAGAATCGGAAAACAAAAAAGTCAGGAAACTTAGTTGAGGCTGATAAGAGCAGCGACGGTCAAGAAGACCAAGGCAAGTGGGGAAGCAATGTCGGAAGCACCGCTGCTTGGGGCAGCAGTGGTGGTTCCAGATGCAGCACTACCACTGGCAGTGCGGCTGGCAGATGAAGCCAAAGTGCTTGATGGGCGGCCAGAGGTAACGGTGGCGTTTCCAGCACTGGTAGGAGAGCTGGAGGCAGCAGTGGTGGTGGTGTTGCTGCTGATAGAAGAGATAGCAGATGAAGCGGCAGAGGTGACAGATGCGGAGACGGATGAGAGAACAGATGAGACGGAGGCAGAAACAGATGAGACTGCAGAGGAAACCGAGGCGGATGGTGAAGGAGCAGCACCACCGATCAACTCGAATTGAGAGCTGTAGTTTGGAACTCCAGTAGAGTCAACGATGTCGAAAGCGTAGGTGTCCTGGGCCAATGTTGCTGGGACGTTCCAAACATATGAGCCACCGGTCTGAGCGCCTATTTCTCGCGTTAGTTATTGCATGAATTTGAAGCTCTGCGTGCCAATCTTACTGGTGATAACGCTGACATCCTTGAGGTCGGTGGAAGGACCGTTCTTTAGGCGGATGGTGACTGGTCCTTGGTTGTCCTTCCATGTGAAGGTAAATGGTTGACCAGCAGTAACATCGTTGAAGGCTGGGTTGGTGAAGCTGACGGCATTGGCGACTGCGAGAGCAGCGGCGGCCACGAGAGCAGATGAGAATTGCATTTTGAAGATGAGGGTTTTTCGTAAAAAGAATTTAATTAAACGAAGAATGCGTAGATGTTGATGTTGATGGAAGAGATGTGATGGGGATGCTTGTGGAACTTGGGACGTCGGGAAGTGGGAGAGAATCAAACGAGTGTGACAACGAACAGTTGGTATGATTAAAGCAGTTGAGGAAGGAAGGAACCTGAACCCTCGAGGCGGGTGAGTCTGTATTTCAATGGCCGCCGATGGAAGTTCCTGCCTCGGACCCCCTGCCCGTTCGTTGCCCCTGCCAATGTGGACCCCAGCCCCTAGATGTGTGCTCATTGGATGGCAGCTCCACCCGCAATCTAAGGTTCTCCTTTTCGAGCCTGTGCCCTGGACCTCTGTTGGGAAGGGGCCCAGTGAAGGTCAGTGAAGTCAGTGAAGGCCCAGTCAACCCCCGTCCAACCCCCTTGCCGGTCCTGGCCATCGAACCAATTCATCCGATGCAGAGATGACCAATTTCTGTCAACCCCGTCCACCCCATATTTTATTAGAGACTCCAAAGTATTATTGCATTCCGGCCGCGGCCATTTTCTTAAATCGACCGCCTGCCAAATTGGATTTTGCAAGAGGCAGGCGACTTGATTTACCGTGCACCGCCACACGTGGCTGTCGAGGGCTGTCGAGGCTGTCAACACTCAAAGCTCGAAGCGAACGGTGAACCAGGCTTTTTCCCACTTGACTACCCTCATCACTTCTTATTGCAATCAACCCCGCCTCGGCCCTCCACGGTAAAATGATGTCTGTGGACGCTGACGACGATGAGTTGGCATCTTGCGTCTTGACCATCCCGCACGACCCAGCGTCGTCCAAGCAGTTAAGACTTAGAGCGGCACCTCCGTGCGAGTCGAGTCCCTCCCAGCCAATGCAATGCCAGCCATAAATTTACTTGAGGGAACCAGAGCTGATCCAAAAAGCCATCGCCATTCATTCTTAGGGGAGAAACCCCAGATAGATCATGCTTCTCAGAGTTGGTATTCCTGATGCAAAGGAGAGATCCCAGATTCCCAAGCGAGTTGAAAACGCAGGGTCCCTGCCAGGAGAGAAAAAAGTATAGCAAAGACTCGGACTCGCTCGGTGACTAGCTCATGAGCGGCAGAGGGCAACCAGCCCATCAATCATCAAGATCAAACCAACAACACATCCTAAGCCTCAATGCCATCAAGGACAGTCCCCCCAAAAAGCAGCTCAAGCGCTTCTGTCCGTCGCCACATCAAACCGACAAAATAGATCACCGAACCCGCAAAAACAATCCGGCCAAAACGAATCAATGCAAAACAACACGACGTCCACCAGCCAGCCATCCGAAAAAACAAACTCCCAGCCGCCGAGAACCTTCGTAAAGATTTGGCGCATATCTGCCAAACCTTCGGACACATCGGGCCAAGCGCGTAGCCGTACCTGCATGACAAACTTTGCTACAGTATAGTAATGTTACTTTTTTTAGACCCTTTTGCAGGTCAGATGGCCATGCTTTTGGATCGATCGGGTCGCATCGTTGCAGGCAACAGTGCAAATACACGGTAAAAAAGTCGTGCTCAGCTTACTCAGGTAAACTCTCCAGAACGGCAAGTTTTTTTTTGAAAGCCCTGGCAAGGATTGTAAGTGCAGCGTCGATGATGCTTCTTTTCTCTTCTCTTCTCTTGTGGTGGGCTGCCGAGTGTGACGTGTATACTTGGAGCCGTTGCGAGTATTGTAACGGCTTTTGGTGTATGAAGTACAGTACAAGAGCCTTCCTAGTACGGAGTACAGTTTCTCCTTGAACGCCACTCAAGCTACAGCTTGAAAGCTTGCATCAATCATAACTGTACCTGTTGATTTGGCTTCTTAGGCCCGGACACTGAATATAATCTTTGTATATTCGTATGTGTCCTAAAAGCTAGCTAATGATATATGGTAGTGTTATGGACTGTCTTAGACAGTACCACGTGACTAACCCTCCTTGCCAGAACGCAGATATCGCGAAAGTACCAGGTCAATAAAATTCCGAGGAAGTTTCTTATTTTCACTTTGGGTAGTGTAATGTACAGCCCCTTCGCAAATGTAGCAAGAAATAAGGGTATCTTACTAGTGTGTCGCAGGGTCTGTATTTGGCAAAGTATTTTGAAGAATGTGGATTACTTTTTCTACAGAGATTCTACTAGGTAGGGTCGCAAAATATCTTGCTACTTTGAGAAAGGGGCTATACCTTAGCTAAAACCATTTACTTATACTATAATGTTAGATTAATTCAATAAACCTCTAATATCGAAGTTAAGCTACCTACTCCCTACTACCCTCTTTATATCTAGTAAAACATCCTAGAATATTTATTATATAAAAACCCGAACCCTATTCGTTTATTAAACGTGGAATATATAGATTTAATTCTAGAGGAGAATAATTGTGGAGAAAGGGCTCTAATAGAAACAAATAGAATTCTAGTTATCGAACGTTTAAGAAAGTAGGGTAGGGTACTATAGGACTATGGGTAAAATAGAGGTATATAATAGAATCTTAATAGATTTAGTAGATAGTAGGTTAAGGATAAGATATTTTTAGGGGTTAGTTTTAGTCTTGATATATATGAGTACAAGTATATGGAACGAATAAGTAGAGAAGTAATATAGATAAGGAGTTTGTAGAGGTATAGAGGTATAAGGAGTTTATAGAGGTATAGAGATATAAAGGTATAAAGGTATAAGAGTCTTTATAATTAAAGTGTCTGGTTTTAGTGTATAGTATATTGTATATATTATAAGAGCAAGAACGTTCTATATATGCCTTGAAATAAAAAGATCTCTGGATTATATACCCTCATCTCAAATGAGTCTGGAGGTTATATAACGGCAAAACACACATTCTCCAAAGACAGGAAAGCGGAAAAAAGAGACGATTGGAATTCGGGTGACCTCAAGAATCCCATCTCATAAATAAACACCATCACACTCCCCCAAAGTAAAAGCAATTCGCTCCCCAGTACACGCTAATGTCCTCCTCATTCCTCTACGCCAAATCCCAATCCAAATCCCAACTCCCAAACCTCACAAGAACACACCTCAAGCCTCAATCAAATTCGGAATCGCAGGTCCCACACCTCTCAGAAGAACAATCGTATTCCCACTCGCAACCGCACTTCCCAACTTCTCACTAAACTCCAGCAACCTCCCACCCTCCACATAGAAAACCCGTAACTTCGAGCGCTCATCCTCGCCCTGGTTATTCGTGTTCTCGACTTGTAGACTCTTGGCCGCAGCATCGAGGACCCGTCCCACCGCCCACTCCTTCGAGTAGAAGAACTCGCCCTTGGGGAGCTTGGATCTGGTGGTCGCGGCTTCGGCTTCGACGTACAGGTAGACTCGTTTCTCGGAGGGCAGTTTGGCGTCGCCCTTTGCGGTTTTCTTGAGGGTGTTGACGGCTACTAATCGTGCGGCTGGGGAGGAGGGCTTGGGTTTGGGGAGGACTCGGTCGGACATGCTGGTTTTGGTTTTGCCCCAGGAGAGTTTGATGTTGGTGAAGGTGTTGCTGATGAAGGCTCGCTGATTGAATGATCTGCCAGATGTCGCTCCTATGGGGACCAGCTTTGCGCAGTTGTGTTCTTCATTCAGGCGATGGGCCATGCAGTAGTCTCGGTTGCATTTGTCGCAATGATTCGGTATCGATAGGCTTGTTCCAATGATGGTTTTGCAATCTGGTGACGCGCATGCTCTCTCAATGTCGGGTTTCAATTTGCCTGCTCCGAGTGACGGTCTTGCTATCTCCTGTAGGCGCTTTCGTGTCGCCCATTCTCCTTCTTTGGTACATTTGTGATTGCTTTCTGTACGGTGGTCACCACAGAACACGTTATGGCAGGATTCGCAGCGGTAGGGAAGGAAATCGAGTTGGTTGCATGGTCCGTATTGGCAGTGAGAACCTGTTAATGTCGGGTCCTTGCCTTCCGTCGTCGCAATTGAGTTGTTTGAGGGCTTGGAGGATAATAAAGTTGCCATTTTCGGATGGATTTGAGGTCAGTACAGATGGAAAAGTTACTGTGAGTAACCAGACAAATGAGCGCAGTGAATACAGAGCTGCTTATATATACGATGTTGGTGGCTTCAAGGACTGGTATGTAGGCAGAAGGTGAAGTGGTTGTTGATTGCGTGTCTCAGCCGCGGTCCTGCTGGACACTTCTCGAATCTCAGCCTTACCAAGCCTTGCCACAGATTCAGGGATAGCCAATTGGGAGGAGACCTCAGTATCATTATGACAACAAACTTTCATTACCCCTTTTCTCACAACAATTTAGCTTGACTAGAAAAATGTGACCTTCGATTGTGCCACAAAATCGACGTCAATCGTCCCCATCTTAGAGAGGGCCGCTGAAGAAGCGGAGTGCGGGCCGAATCGTCCCGCCCTTCCAACCAACAAGAACAACAATGGTATTGCATTTGCTTGGTTATACAAGTCCCGAATTAATTGTCTCACAAGAAACCATTTGTTAAAAAGGTCAATCCGGTGTCAGTACATATGGTTCTAAATGTCCAAAATATTTCTATCTTGTCACGTTAACCAATTAAAGGGCTAATATTGAACTGGTATAAGTGTGGTACAATTGTCTTAAAAGTAATTCCACCTACCTAGGGAGGTAACTACTAACAATAGCTAAATTACTTGGTAGTACATTATAAAATAGCTAACATAGTGTTCTATATAAGTCCTAAAAGTAGGGTCAGAAAAGGGAGGCGCGGGGATTTAAGTATTATACCTTTTTTTGTTGAAAACAGAATGTAAGATATCATCTGCTTTATGAGCGTACAAGGTTTATATTCGTTTTAGAACATAGATGCCTACTTGTTGGTTGTATAATGTTATCTTGTGACCCAGTAATTATCAAAAGATGTGGTATTATTCTCCCCGACCAAACGTACCACAAAGACGAGATTTCCGAGACGCCGTATTCCATGCAATATACTCCTCCATGCTATTCATACATAATTACAATTTTACAACTCCTTCTCTTTTGTAGCTTTCATGTTATCCTTTTCCAGCATTTTTTCTCTCCCAACTGCTGGCAGATCTCCAACAGCTTCCTTTCCACCAAAAGTCTCGAAGCCCTTGTGGAAAACCCATTCAACAGCTTCTTCGACAGGCTTGTCGAATAGGTACGGTAGAGCCGGAACAGCTGCTAGGCCAAGCCCGATAGGACCATACGTCCGAATTCTCATACTTTTGTTGTCCTTCAGAGCACGTCCAGAGTAACGGACGATCGAGTGGATTGTGAAAGCTGGCTGGGAATTGTGTTAGTCGTTCAATTAGGTTTAGCTATGATTAAAGTCCAAACTTACCAGACCCATGGACGCTATCGACTGGAAGACTCCTCTCTGCAGCGCAACCGTTCGCCAGTCACTCAAGGCCGGGACTTTCCCAGGAACAGGTGGTTCTCCAGCTACTGGATCAATTGTTGACTTAGCATCGTTGTATTTCTCTGGAGCAGCCACACGAGGTAACTCGGGATGAAGAATTCGTTGGTTGCTGCAATATGCCTTGTAGCCTTCATGCGCTACGTCTCCCGCAATATACGCCCAAGAGACTCCATAAGCTGCTCGAACAAGATTGGGGTGTGCTACTGGGCGAAATGACTCTCCAATATCACTAGTATACGCGACGTATCTTTGTGCAGAAAGCAGAGCGGTTCGGATGCGTGTTGCATAAGCAGCATATCTTATGCTGCTTTCTGTAGTTTGGGGAGCACTACAAAGGTGAATTATTAGCGGAGCTCCAAACAATGGGCCTGAATGTGATTTCAACATGCCTTCCTTCATATAGCTCGTCATAGAAGTTGTCTTCGGCCTCAGATTTATTTACAATATCTTGAAGGCCTTTTGGTAGCTTTGCTGGTTCGGGTAGTCCAGTTGGAGGAGGTCCGCGACCCTTATTGTCTTTTTCCGGATCACTTCCAGCCATTATGGTAATCTGCAGTTTTTGACAAGCCCTCTGGTTGTGAAATTCTGAACTTGCCCCAACTTTCCAAATAATCAAATGGTTTCCTGTACTCTACAAACTGGGGTGAGGGGCAAATGGCATGACGATGCTTCCTCGGCTCGGAACGGAAGCTTTCACCTGCCTTGCTTAGTCACTCTTGCGGCTCTGCCAAGACTTGAGCTGGAGCTCAACTTTGAAGGGACGACAGCAGTATCAACAACCTCACGACTCACGAACAAGCTCAATTCCGCAACGCACCCACATATTCCATTCTCTCAGCACATTTCAAGTCCCAAACCGTCAAAATGGTCCAAATGTACACAATTGCCGGTCGCCAAATTGGCTCCCACTACGTATGTTGAACTACCCGAAATTGAAAATGCTAGGAAAAACTTTGGCAGACACATTGCACTACGGCAACTATCTACGAAAGCATTGGGAACCATGGCTAACCAATTGTAAATGTTTAGCTTGCTATGGGCGTTCTCGGGGCACTTGGAGCACTATCTATGTCGTTCGGTGGAGGATCAGCAGCAAAGAAGGTTCAGGGACCACCAATCAATGCCCAGAGCCCGGATGAGGAGAACTTCATCAAGTATGTTTTCTAGCAGTCCCATCAGCCCATATTTATGGTGCAAGAAGCTTAGAGCATTCAGCTAACCTCCCACAGGGACTTTCTCGCAAAGGCCGACGCAGGAGGAAAGAGCACCGAACCCGCGAAGAAATGAGGAAATGTATGATTGGTGAGGAAGTTCAGAGCTGGCACGCATGGGCGCATAAACCATGGAGAGGGTGTACATATATCCAGGAGGCTAGAGAAAGCATGTTTTGATTATTTTGGGGCGAACTTAAGGTTGCTTTTGGGATGGAAGAGTAATCTCTCGTTGTCTGCCCAACCCACATTTTTCGGATTTTTACACATCTCACCATCATGCTGGTCTCGCGAGCAACCAGCCGAAGGTTCGAGATAATGCGCCTCACTACAAAAGGGCACAGGAGCATCTATGTATCTCCTGATTGAAGCCGCGCTGTCCCCTGCATATTATCTCCTTGCCTGTTTTCTTGCCATTGTTTGCGTCTGTTCTTGTCATTTTGAACTCTCTGTAGCTTGGCAGACATACTCCCGGTTCTCAGTTACTATAATTCCCTCTTAATTTCCTTTACTCTGAGCTACTCATGAGGTTTCTTTGCTTCAGTTTGTAGTCCAAAAACTTGGGGCTTGCAGCTCAAATTTCATGGCTCACATGATTTGACCCTCGGAGTGGTCATGAACTCGAACCAACGAAGTCCCCGAGAGATATGATTCCAACAAGTTCATGATTTGAGACTTCCCGCCTCTTTATTCGCTCCTGATAATTCTACCAGGCCTTAACACGGTTCCAACATTACATGCTCTTCCTCATACAACCCCGACAATGGCTCAGCATGCATTGTGTTCGTTATTTCGTTATCCTCTTCAGACTTCCCCATTTCCGCTGAGACTTTGTCTCGCTCCATGGCGTTTTTCCACAAAGCATTATCCAGTAGCTCTATCACCAGTTCCTTTGTGTTTTTGTTGTCGGCTTCCCACGCATCAAAAAACAACCCATTCGGGGACGATGCCCAATCCAATAGGGTATTTTCCTCATTATCCATACTTTCCAGATCAACACCTTCTTGGGCGAGCATGAATTTCACAACTTCTAAGCAGCTTTCAGGGTTACTTTGGACTGCCCATGACAAAGCTGATCGTCCAGTCTCGTCCCTTTCATTAATGTCACAGCCCATCTTAAGCAGGAGCTCGATCCCGGGCAGCATACCCAACTCCGCACCTATTGACAAACTCGATCGATTGTACTTGTTTCTATACGACAGCCCATATTTCGATGCTGACATCAATAGTTCTGTTGTTCTCTGGTTGCCCAACAATGCAGCTACAGTTAGAGGGGTAAAACCATCCTCGCTTTCTGCGTCTGGATTGGCCTTGTATTTGAGAAGAAGTTCTATAACTTCTTCAGGGGCTCCAACTGCTACAGCTTCATATAATGGCGTAGAGCCATCCGCACCTTTGCTTTGAGGATCAAATCCGTACTTTTCGATCAAAGTTTTGATCATCGTCAAATTTCCGTATTTTGCTGCGAGCATCAAAGGACACTTTGACTCTTTATCCCTCAATTGCGGATTTGCACCCTTCTTGACAAGAGCTGCAAATATGTCTTCGAAACCTTTCGATGCAGACATTGATATGGCGTTTTCGCCATCTTCGTTCATGCAACCAGTATCTGCTCCGTGGTCGAGAAGACACTCTACCATTGAAAGGTCTCCATAGGAAATTGCTCGCAAGAGTGGAGTCCGACCCAGGGCATCTTGGGTGTCGATTTGATTCTGCACCTCTTTTTTCGAAAACAGATACTCAACAACCTCAAGATGATTTCTCCAAGCTGCGATATATATAATGGTTTGCCCGTCTTGAGTTTTAGTGTCTATTTCATAGACTCGTGGTCAGTTGAAAGTAATCTTACAGAGCGCAATCGATATCAAGGATCGACTTTGGAACGCACACGTACCTAAACTGGCGCCCTTATCTACCAAGATTTTCACGCATTCCAAGTCTCCTGCGGAGACCGCACACAAAAGTGGGGATGTCATTGTATCAGCATGCGAACTGAAGTTGACATCAATATCTTGCCGCTCAAGCAGAACTTTCAGCACATCAACATGTCTGTGAGTAGCCGAGTAACACAAAGCAATGTTTGCTGAAGTTTTCCCAAAATTATCTGCCTCATGCTTGAGTATCAATTCTATAATTTCGCAGTGCCCACAAATTGCAGCATACTCAAGTGGTGTGCCTTTCCACAAGTCGGGCTCGGAAGGAAGACCATCAGAAAACGACAGCAGTATTTCTACTATCTTTGTATGGCCTCTCTCGGCGGCATAAGAAATTGGTGGCCGGCCTGCTTTGCACTTGATTTTTCTCGTATCAGGTAGATGGCCCAGAAATGCTTGGAAGATGTCGGCATTTCCAAGTCCAGCAGCCAAAGACAGCGGTGTTCGACCATCCTCATCTTTGATGTCTAGATTTGCACCTCTTTCTATAAGGAGTTTCACTATCTGGCTTCGGCAGTCTTCCGATTCCCGAATACCTTTACATGTTTTCGAAAGAGCATTGACTAAAGGAGTTCTTCCAGAGCGATCGGGCACATCAATCTTAATACCCTCCTGGTCTAGGAGCATAGTAAGGGCTGCGACCGAATCGTCCGTTAGCGTGGTAGTCAAGTAAGTAATAAGTGTTTGCCCACTCTGATCCAATTGGTTCAAATCTTCCAAGAAGGGGAGAAGGACTTCAATCTTCTTCTTGCAATTACTGCTCTGTGCCGCAATTTTCAACACATTTCGCCCTTCAAGATCTGTGATGTTTAAATCAACGGCTACTTTCTGGACAATCGTTTTCAGAATGTTGGCAGTCTCATCAGAGTCACTCAACGCCGCGTACATGAGAGCATTCATGCCCTTCAGATCCTGTAGGCATGGCTCACTCGTCACTTGAAGCAACGCGTATACCAGGTTTTCTTTGCTCGTCTCAGCAGCATAGGACAAAGCAGTGCGTCCCTCGATGTCCTTGATATTCGGGTCGATGTTGTACTTGTGGATGCATGTTGGGTCGATGCACGGCTGGCCCCATAAAAACCTTGACCTATTTGCGACACATATCAATGGCGTTCTCCCAAACTTGTCTATGATGTTTGGATCTGCCCCACTTTCGAGGAGCATCTTGAAAGTTGCTGCATTTTGAGAAGCTGTGTGTAAAGCCGAAAGCCCATCATGGTTGGTCTTATTCAGATCTTTGTAGGGTAGTTTGAGCAAAATCTCGAGCATACGGGCATCAGGTACATTGCCTCCTGATACATATATCAAAGGCGTGTTTCCATAATGATCAGTTATGTTGAGGTCCGCGTTGTGTTCAAGAAGAACTTTGAAGATTTCAATTTTCTGGCATTGTATGGCTAAAATTAGAGGCGTATAGCTTCTTTCATCAACAGTGTTCAAGTCTGCGCTAATAATAGGGTTAGTTCGGCTCTTTAAATAGAGGAGGTCAGACTTACCCTTTCTCAGCCATCGCCGATACAACTCTCGCTAGCCCAAATGCCGACGCAAGAGTAATTCCACTGCTAGGTTTGTTGTGCTTTGTAAAGTACTCCTCCAGCCATTGGTATAATTGCGATGTGCCGTCAAAACTTCTGAAGCTGCTCGGAAAATTCCAGAAACGTGAGACATGCTGTAGGATAGTTTCATTTTCGAGTAGTTGCAGTATCATTTCCTCGCATCTTAAATCACTGCTTGTTTCCATCTTCGAAGCAAACTTGCCCCACTCTACTACGGCAAATAGATACAATGGATACATATCAAAGTGTTCGAGTAAAGTTATTTGGGTTGCTAGTTCGAAATTGAAGTTAGCAAAAGTGATTCTCCCTCGCCTGAATTTATCGTGGAATATGTTCAGGAACCCACCAAAGAAATTGAGAGAATAATCAAGTGATAGATAGGATAGACATGCTTTTGTAACCTCGAAATATGCGTCCGGAAACAAAACCGATTTTCTCTTCTCCTTGTTAAAATATTCCCGAGTGGTGTAGTGGGCCCATATGACCGTATTATCTTCTTCATTTAAGACCAGAAATCCACGACAAGATTTCAATAGGAACAGCGGATCTGGGCATAAAAAGTTGTTGAACGGCTCTTCTTCAAATTCGTCCTGGAACTCATTATACTCCTGGATTGCTACTGCATGCTGAAGCTCAGATAATGTGAAAGGCCGGCCTTCAGTGGCAAAGATTATCCAGGCAAGAACCCTCATTGCAATATCGTGAGAATCTGGGTCCGCTTGAATCATTTCGATTTCCATGTCGTAAGTAGCCTCTAGATCCTCTGGCATCTTACTCAAGGCCCTGTTGACCCTGGCAAGATTAATTGACTTGACTACTGAACCAATGTTCAATTTCGCGTACAGAAACCTAACTCGTCAATAAATGAGTGCTGGATTATGACGAGATTACTTACATTCCATGTGCTTTTTCACAGATCGTATCGATGATCCTCAACGATAGTTCTGAATTTCTTCCGGTCAGACGGGACAGCGTCTTGGAAGCTTTGATGGTGTCTCGGAGATACAGTCTCATATCATCGTCTGTTGCCGATATGAAAATCTCCGGGGAGGCTTGGAATGAATCCCTAATATCAGGCAAATCTCTTGAAGTTACCAAGATATTCATGGCGGTGGAGAGGCTACGGATGTGGTCTATTATATCTCCTCTGATGTCTTGTTCACACTCATCCAGTCCGTCTATAACGATGAACGTCCGGCTCAAAGTCAACATTGACGACTTCAACAAGATAATTGCGTTTTCCAGGTCAAGGGACTCTTCGTTCGGTTTGAGGTCTATATATTTCTGGCGAATAGAATCGGGTATCTTTTGTTTAAGGGCCATTAGCTTTATTGAAGTCCTTCAACTTAACATTACGTACAGGAGATATGTGCTTCGCGATTTGTCGTAGTAGTGATAGAAGGATCCCGAGTAGATCTTGCTCTTTTTGCGTTTGGTGACTAAAATATATAAAGCAAAGACCAGTGTCTTTGACATTTATCATCTTGCGCAGATGTCGAATTATGGCTGCTCTAAGTGTCCACAAATGTCAGCATGTACTATTTTGACACAACGATGAAATAAAATTACATACGTCAAAACGGTTTTACCACCACCGGCTATTGCACGTTAGTGGGCGGCACCGGTGCCCTTCAATTCACAAGCAGACTTACGAATACCAACACACCAAAGCTCCTCGTTGGTGCCATCTCGCCAATCCAAGAATTTTGGATGCTCAAAGAACCAGGTACAAGTTCCTTCGTGAAGTGATTTGATCACAGTATTCTGTCTTTCTTCAAACTTCATCGTTGTTATCCAATTTAGAATCGTTTCATCCGGAATTTCTGACGGAATTCAGTAACGGGTTTGAGGTGATGGAACAATCCTCGCAGCACGAAGACTTTTTACCTTCTGCTATCCTACGCCCTTCTTTTATTTCTCCCAACACATTCAGTTCAAGTTTATCCAGCTGCGACGGTAAGATTCGAACAGCGTTGTCGATATTTCCAACCCGGGAAGAGACCAGAGCTACTGAGGTTGAAACATCTTTCACTTCACTGGAAATACCGGTTATCTGTGTCGTAATGTCTCCTAATCCATTCTGTAACCTCCCATCCATCTTCTCAATTTTAAGACTAAGCTATCAGTACCTACTCTATAGAGATCTTTATTACACTTACTAAGCAAGAATACCTAAAGCACGTGTAACGTCGTCCTTTGCCGAGTCCAAACTCTGAGCTAAACTCAGGAGTGTCGTTTCCTTGAAACAGTACACAGACTTGTCAAAGATTCTTTGCATCGAATGACCATACTTCCATGGTTTATCGGATGGCTTCAATTTCTTCAATCGCATCTCGACGACTTCGAGAGCATCAACGCAAGCAACGATGCAATCTTCAATACTTTGCGATGCGCTCGGGTTAAGCGATCCATAGTTAATGGTAATAGTACTGATAATTTCGAGAACACGTCGACAGTTCTTGGTCGATTCTAACAATTGTTCCATCTTCGGGCCATAGTCTTTGTACGAACCATAAAATGTCGCAATACCTTTGCAACATTGAAGTCCAAGAGAAACCATCCCCACCACGCCAGCAGCAACGTCAAAACCAGACATTTCAAACACCCGAAGATAATGATACTTTGATAAAAACAATATAGAGAAAGAAATGCAAAGAAACAGCAAAAATTTGGAATAATTCAGTAAAATTCAAATAATAACATCATTTCGAAGTGTTACCTGAATACACCGACTCACCGAGCATCCCCATTCTGCAGTGCTGAGCCTCATTATGTTGGTTGCCATGCTGGCATTGCATATTCCGACGCGCGCGGTTAAAATAGGCTGTATGCACTTGAGGTTGTCGTACCAATCAACCCATGGGATAAGCTGGTAGAGATTTCTTTGGACCCACCTGCAGTACTACCCAAGTTTTCAAACTGAGTCAAGGTAATTCTATGTTCAAATGCAAGAATTTCAAGAAGCATCCTGTTTCTCCCTTTGATAGCCGTCAACAGCTGTGGTTTTATCTGGAGCACACACATAATTTCATGTTGTCTTAGATAGTCATACGTGGGCAGTCAAATCGAAAAGAACCCGTTGTGACAGATTCTAGACCAATATATATACTCTAAACGAAATTATCTAAGCTTTTAAATCTTGAGTACGGATTTGCATTAAGCATTGGCAGGGGCACAGTGGGCACCTACAATGCCGTTGGGTCCACTTCAAGCTTATGTCGATTAAACTCTGAGACACATCATGTGGAACTTCACTCCCTCGTTGTTGAAGAGCGGAAATAATCAGATGAGACTTCGAGATATCAAATGTGGAGGAGTATACACTAGCGCTTACAGTAATTATGGACTTCTCGCCAGGAAAGGTTTCGCTTAACGTGGGACTCTCTTATCCCGTAGACCAACCTCAAGAGCAGAGCAAAGAAGCAAGCAATTATTTTGGATGTTAAGTACCAATACAGGTAAAATCCTTGTAAACTCTGCTATTTCCCATTGATGTAACATTTGGTAGGCTTGCTGCGAAAATTATTATGCTTATCGAGATGTCAAGTCAACATTCTCTGAAAGATAATTGCAAGAATCACTTGGATCGAAAAGTCTTGATGCTACTACTGTAGCTTCTCGGTCCCTCCTTTCTTGTTTCGGTGTCCACAAACTTCCGGATATCGGAATCCGATGATACCTGCGGAGCGACGGAAACATCTCCCGCGTAGATAAATCCACTATTTCATGCAGGTCCAATTGTACGAGATACGATGTAACTGCGGGGAGGCACGGGAAGATCTCCCTCAGTCAGAAACGATATCGATTTCCTAGATACCCATCTTACGACAGATTCAACGATGGCAAAAACGCAAGCTCTTTCGATACTTTGTCTTTTGATTAACGATGTGCTGATTTCTCTTCCCCCGTCGAAAGCTTCTTTGGGCCTCAAAACCCCATTCCCAGCACTAATTGAGGCCTAATTCATACCGGTATATGGCAAAGATTAGCAGTTTGAGCTAGAGGTGCCGCCTGAGTGAGGCGTGGTTCATTGTTGTGGCGTGGTTAAAACTGCGTTTGGAGACTTAGAATCCGTTATCACTGGATCAGTTAATAATTCTAGAACTGAAGTCCGGTATTTCACGGCACAGTAGTCACTCGGCATTCAGGAGAGAAACCTTGAGAGTTAGCCTAGCCTTAGTTTTGATTCTCACTTTCGAGAAATCTCATCATCCTATTGGGGTCCAAAAAACCTTAATTTGCGTTAGGGGTCGGCAAGCAACTCGTAACTGCGAGAGATAGACTTTTCAAATCCTTTGGTAGAAAATTATGTAAACCCTGTCCAGTTCCATAGTACGACGAGAACCCTTCCCGGAAACAAATTCCTTCCAAAATCCGGCTCCCAAAATCCGGGGTTACAGAATTACTCCTTTAGGAAATAACTCCGTCGAATCCAACATACAGGGACAACACACAATCACAATGATAGGGAGATGAAGAGCATGTTTCAGGGTTCACTTGCATATGTCACTTAAGGATTTGAAACACAAAACACGTTCAGGAAACGTGGTCTGTTGAAATTATGATCCCACATCATGCATGCGAGATGCGAGGCCGTTAGGATTCAGATTGGTGGCTGCTGTAGTAAGATCGACTGTCATCTGTTAGATAAGCTGTTTTCGCTGGCACCACGAGAGACTCGTAGGAACGAATGCTTTGCTATTCGCCTCATCGGGCGGATTGGATATGCAAAACTGTCAGCAGTTAGGAGAATATCATAAAGGAGCGATGTAGAGATGGTGGGTGGTCACATACCCTTGTACATCTACTACTCCCATGATACCGCGCGGCACTATCACCCAGCATAGTTGACGAATCGGTTTTCAAGTTGGCTCGATAAAGATTATGATTAAGTGGACTTACAGATGATTTGCACGAAGCTGTCCTTTTTGAGTAAGAGCTCGCTAGTTAAAGCCCCTTTAAGTTGCGGGGTCCCGATTACGCGCCACACTAGGGTATATAGGTGACGTACTTCTTTTAAGGTTAATCTCTAATTTTCAGCCGCCACGCATGCATAGCTAAGAGCACGTGGAAAACGTGTTTGTCCAAGGGGGAGGTTATTTATAAGCTCGCAGAAGTCATGTTTCGTGGCTAACTGCCGGTAAGGCGAATCCGCCATGATTTGAAACATAAAATCATAGGAAGATTAAACAGCAAAAACTCGGGGCAGTACTTTAACTGGGTGCCAGCAATCGGGTAGTGTTATGCAGCCGCTGCTGCGCCATTCAGGAGCTGCTATAAATGGGGACGAACCCACCAGTTAAGCGAGAATCACAACAGGGGAAAGCAAACCTCAATTGAAGCTTTCTTACCTACTATCTGAACACGCGACTTTCATAATTGGTAAGAGCTTACGATAAGGATACTAGGTAGCATTTGGGCGCTGTTCATATGACATACATCGATTAAGGGAGAGGCTCATCCAGTAAGATGGATAATTGAATATGTAGTGTAATGTCAGTTAGCATGGGGGCCGGGAAGCTGACTAAAAGGAGCACCAGACCCGGCTTCCAAGCCAATTGCGCCGCCAACAGCGGCTGCGCGATGACAGGGTGATATTTCCAACAGTGCCGCGAAGTTGCATTCTGTTCAAGGTCCATTTTCTAAGATTGATCTTGCACAATGCCTCCGAACGATTTATGACATCCTAGAAGTAGCTGTAAATAGCGCCTGGTTTCACCTATCCCCCTCTTTTGCAACCCAACCATCGTTGGCAAACAGGAACAGGATCAGAAATCCCCCAATAGCCTCTTCTGAACACGAAACATCAAATCGTGGCTGATTGGAACTTGAATCTTGTTTTGGCAGCGTATCATCAAATTTTCTTCGACATCAGCCCCGATATATGCTTGACTGCGCACAACATAGCGCAGGAAGCCATAGTTTTTGGAGAGTACAAAGATTGGCAGTCTTTTCGATTTTTGGCAGTGAAAAGGCAGTTCGCTCAAACATTTTTACTCGTTAGCTCAAATCTTAAAGACTGACAAATCAAAAAAATGGTAGGTGTTGGAGGTCGTTCCGGAGGTAAGTGATGATAGAATCATTTCCCGATCATACTTCCTTACTTTTTGTCTAACGTATGACAGGTTGTCACACTTGCCGCCGTCGCCGCGTCAAATGCGATGAAGTTCATCCAAAGTGTAATAGATGTGCCAAAGCCAAAATCCCTTGTGAGGGTTATGACCGAGACCTCAAGTTCGTGGACGAAAAAGCCCGAGCGCAAAAACGAGTTCAGGTCAAAAGGCAAGCCTATCTGGAGTCAATACAGGCTGAGCAAGGCAAGCTCAAATCCAGTCGTCGCACAATTCAACTCAAGACGGAAACACAAGTTCCACCAAACCTTTCATTAGCAGGCAGCGAGACTACAGTTAGACTAACTTTCATGCAAAACCAATTATTCTCGGGATGGAGGATGTTCATACCTTGGACCATGTGCGAATATCGAGGACAAGATAACTGCACAACGACCCAAGCAGTTGATGCACTGAGTAGCATGTATTTTGGACGGATGCATGGGGATGTCAAGAGTGTTAACGCTGGGGTCAATTCTTATAGCAAGGCATTACCTTTATTGGGTCGAGACCTCAAAGACCCGAAGGCCTTCACACTATCCACTCTTACCAATGTTCTGAGTTTAGTCATCTATGAGGTTTGTATAGTTTCCGTAGAATGCGATCGAAGAACTAACAGATAATCAGATGTTTGCGTCCTCTCGTGGGGGCATGATACAACATCTTGGTGGCATACAAAGATTAATTGAGCAATGTGGACCGAAACGCTTTCAGACACGACCATCGCTAGATGTCTTCATAACTGCCAGGATGGGAATCATGCACCATGACATGGACGTCAGGAGGCGATGTTTTCTAGAAAATCCAGATTGGCAGACGATACCATGGCTCAAGGAACCAAACATGAAAGACCTCCATATACAAATCTGTGATCAAAAATGCTTCATACCTGGCCTTCTTGAGGATATGGAAGCTTTGAGGACTGGTCTACGCGCTACCCCCATGGACTTTCAGAATCTATGTGCGTCCGTCACAATGCACCTACGAAACTTATACAATTGGAGAGCTGCATGGGAAGCACAATATCCCAATTGTGCATATCTCGTTCCAAATACAGATCCAGACCTTCCTTTCACCACGGCAATACACTACACAGAGATGAAAAGAGCAGTAGAGAATTGTCATTACCACACATCCCTACTTGCTCTCTACCGAATGGCCAGAATATTGTATGGTCCGACTTTCTCCTCTACTTCGATAACCGCAGATGTTCCAATCATCCGAACGAATCCCGTCCTCCTTCTTCCCAGTGACTCAAAAACACTTCAGGACATTTCACACGAGTTTATGCGATCAATCCCATATCATTTATTGGAACCACACAGGCATGGAGGGTATTTTTTCTTGATGTTTCCACTTCGGAGTGCCTTTGAGGTCTTTAGAGAGAGTTCCCTGGAGTGGTGCTATTGCGTGAAGCTTTTTAATGAAATGGCAGAAAAGGGAGGGTTTCTGCTTGCTCGAAGATTGATGCCATCTGGCCTTCGGGGAAGATTGTTGTCAGATGAAGCAATCAACACTTGAAAATTCCAATCTTTGTTCAAAGATCGACTCCTATATTCACTTCAGACAATGCTTACAAGAACCCAAAGAAACGACACAAGACTACGCGCTTCTCCATGAGAAAGGCCATTGGGGGACTTTAATGGAATATAGAATGGACTGGCATGCACCATTATAGTCCAGACTAACTTTTAAACAAGAGCACGGGCCCTGGAAGATCGCACACCTGTATTATATACACGAGAAGAACAAGACTTTTCTATATTTCAGATCCTGTTCTATCTTCACTCCCAGTACTACACACTCACAATTCAGATTGGATATGCTTAAGACATTGTTCAAGTCACTCTCTGGGCGATGCTTTGGGGCAAAGGTACAAAGGAATTTCCAATCTTCATTGGAAGTTCCTATATACAAGTCACTCGTTAGACGTTAGACGAGCAAGTGCGAATATTTTGTTCTGACCATGAAAACTGTTCAAATGAAATTGATTTCAACAATATCCCTCTTACTTTCATTCATCGCATCTCGTGCTTCGATGAAAACTCTCCAGCAATTACCATGGTAACTGTTGAACATGACTTATCTTCGCACATACAACCAACTTTGAGTATAACAATAATTTCAATCACAGAAGAGTTAGGCGTCCCTCACTTTTGACCCCACATCGGCTCCAGAACTCTTCTGTGGATAGTAGTACCAATGTTCGGCATTTGGAATTCCTTTCTATTCCAGACGCTGGCATATTCCACTATATTCGAAAGGAGGGCCGGAATGTTCCACTCTGGAATGGAATCGTGGAATTGTAATCCAGATGCCGAACGTTGGTGGATACAAACCCATCTCATATTCCAAACAGTCTCTCCGAAACTATACATGAAGAGTAGTGGAGTTTTTCAATCCGTGACTACATGTATCAAATTTTCTGTTATATTTCCTGTCTTATGATCACAAGCCCCACTGATGAAAATCAGGATTTGACAACAACTGCTTCGGTCACGCAAACATATTCATAGATTCATATAACCTTACTACAAGGATCGCGATCGAGAGTCAACTGTGTTTTGAAGTTTTAACGATATATGTGCACATGGACCGAGCAGAGCCAAAACATCGTTATGTATCTCAAATTCCGTAGATTAATTTTCCCTACTTATATTACGCGGCTCAAGCCCCAACTATCACCAGACATACATATATACCCATGGATCGATCATTCACAATCTATGGAAATTTCAAGCTCCGGTACTTGCTTTCAGATCAGCCTAGATGCCCATGCTTTTCGTATTGTCAATACAAAACTCAACCCTCCTCGCTTAAGCGAGCATATATTGTACCCTTACAGTATGATGTAGGACAATAACATCAAATGAAAATCCCCAGAAGACAAGTTAAGAACCCAAAAATCCACCTCACACCCCATGATACATACCTTTCCATAAACTGCATCTGCCTCGCTATTTCCCAATCTTGCACACCCGATATACCCGAGAGACCTCTTGTTTACTGAGCGCCAAACTTCCACCTATCACCCTCCCTGCCTCTAACCATACGAGCCTATTAACCTACCTACCATCCACCTCACACTATCAACCAACCATCTCAATACGTTCCGTCGTACTTTAAAGACGCACCAAAAAAGAAACATGAAACACCCCACTCTTCCTAACCCCGAAACCCACTCCAAGAATAATACCCCTCCATACATAACCTTAAGATTAGCCTATTATTCCGAAGCGAAAGGCATGTCTGCAGCAGCACTGCACTACATGTACCTACCCTACCTACCCTACCCTAACCCAACCCACCCTCGCCTCAGCTGCGCATGAATGAGACGCTAGAAACCCGTTTCCCCGCTGTGCCCCACCGACGACAGATGCAAGCAATCTATCCGCAACACCACAACCCAAAAGCCCATTCTTATCTCAACCTCGATGTAGAATTTCGACGTGGATACTAGATGATTGGTTCGCTTGGGTTCCTCCTCGTTTCTTATCTGATGATCATGCATCTCGTTTAGTATTTTACCCTTCTACACATCTAGACCTTTTTATTTTCGCGAAAATAAAAATTAAGAATAAACCACATCTTCTCGTCTAATCTCGTCTTTGAGGTATTTAACGTATACACCTGACGAAACAACTATCCATTTTCTTATCTATAGAATATCTAATTCCCGCTAGTCTATATCGCCACGCGACTACACTATCCATATTCTCTTGGCCATGTCATTTTTGAGATCATCTTCGAAAGATATTCTACATAACACCTCCAATTCTGTACACCCCTACCGACACCCTCACGAAATACTTTCAGCTCACAACTTCAAAGCCCTTTGACTTTCACTACCGAACTCGTACACTCATGCATCCACCTCCCTTTTCAGTTCCACTTTACAATTGTTCACCCGCCACTCTACCTCATCGTCGCCTCTTCTTCCCCGCATACCCAATCTCGAATCCAAAGTCTCTTGCCCTAACCCGGTATGATCTACATGCACATGTCCTCTTCCGATTTATCACAAGCCACACTTTATTCATCCATACACTTCTACATTCGCGTACCCCTACCGCAACTTGCGCCATCGTTCATGCATCTAGTTTTAGGCGTCTGTACTGTACACGCATGTACCCCATCTTTTCTGTCTCGTCTCCCGTGTTAATATTATCACGTAGGCATACAGACTACACGCGTTCGAGGACGTACATGCATACATGCGTACATGGTACACTTGACATCTCATTCGGCACACACCTAAACCAAACAACTACATTCATCACCGGTACTGTACAGTACAGTACATGTACCAAATTACTCATACACCTCTCACGCAGCATCTCCCTTCTGCATCTCGTATTGCAAAACTAAACCCAAGACCACCTACAGACATATCACAGCTACACTCATCTACGTCCATCACACCCCCAAAACACTCCCATGTACACACTACCACCTCCCCCATTCTTCCCTGTTGCCGTATGACAAAACCAGACCCCTCCCCTCCCCTCCCAAAAACAACCAAAAGCTCAAATCACATTATTCCTCAACGCTATCTCAAAACCGCATCAATACCCCGTCATCCTCCCATACGCCCCATACAACCTCCCCCATTCTTCATCCCCACCCCGGTATAAACAGGCGACAACCTTATACCCAACCCCCTCCATGCGTAAAAGACACAATACAATGCATACATCCCCGCCCGAAAATGACATCATGGCCGTATAGGATACACCCTTCCATGTACCCATACATCCACGGTCTACACCTACAGTGACCGATGTCGTATTACTCACCTAGCCCCTAAAACATACACCGTACATCAATACGCCGTACACCTACATACGCAATACCGGCGGAGATGCATAGCTGTCTACACCACTAATGCACCTTACCCTACCCTGCCTTACAGTATCGTCGTTACACCTACTTCCCAAGTCTCCAAGTCCCCAAAGTTCCAAGTTCTTACATCCAATTCCCTCTTCTCACAATACCGTCTCAATCCCACCTGTAGGCTATACAATAACCCACGCATTCATATCGGCGGCGCGGAAATAGATACCAGAGACACCAAAGAACCACCATTCCATCGTAGGAGTATTAGAAGTTCAAGTGGTAAGATTACAGTAGTAAATACAGTACACCCCTTCTAGCCGTGGCGTAAGATCCATAGTAGTAGGGTTTAGCGTATCTACTACCTATAGGGCCTTTGTGAAGGAAGTATTTTTGTAGATATGGATTATTGATTTTCACTGCCTATAGGCTATGGCTTTATCACTTGAACTGAGATGTGATTATTATAGTAGAGTATAGCCTAATCTAAACCCGTAGTACTAATTCCACACTCACACTCATACTCACTCACTCACTAACTCACTAACTCACTAACTCACTAACTCACTAACTCACTAACTCACTAACTCACTAACTCACTAACTCACTAACTCACTAACTCACTAACTCACTAACTCACTAACTCACTACCCAACCACCAACTCACTAACCACTAACCACTCACTAACGAACCACTAACCACTAACCATAGTAACTAACCGCAAAACACTCCCAATCCCACTCCCAATCCCACTCCTATTCCCACTAACACAACACAGCCTTTGTATATGGCATTTCAATATTTATCACTGAGTACCTAACTTGATGTGAAATCCCCGTTGAGTGAAGGTTATAAGAATTTGTATTTTGGTTTCAATTATTCACTTACAGGTACTAAATTACTCACTTACTCACCTCACAACACATCATGAACACCCCTATAACCAAAAAATAAACACTTCACATTAAAAATTAAAATTAAACTTAGAAAATTAAACTTAAGGTCCCAACTCCCCCTTTCCCCAAACCCCCATTCCCTCAAATCCTAATCCTCAACCCCTCTCAAATCCCCTCAAAACCCCTCAACTCCAACTCCCCAACTCCCCACAAAAACACAATCAAATAACAAGAGTTCCCCAAATAACAATAACAACCAAATAACAATTTATGACAAAAACCCAGAAACGGACAAGTCGGGGGTATAAACGATATTTCGCAATTTCAACCCAATCAAATCAAATCAAATCAACAATCCAAAAACATCACACACAAAACACAAAAAACACACAAAACACACAAAACACACAAAAAGACAAAAAAACACGAAATACACGAAATACAGAAAAAACACAAATCAAACGAAGAAGCAGAAAAACACAAATCAAACGAAAGAAGCAGAAGCAGCAAGTGTAAAAGTAAAAAGAATAAGGTATATCCATCTCCCATCCCCAAGCAACTAACCCTCACTCCCTCCCCCATCCATCCACATCCATCCACATCCACATCAACCCTCAAAACTCAAAAAAAAAAAAATCACCCCTCTACAAACACCACCCATCCCCAAAACCCATCCCCAAAACTCCCCCCATCAACCAACCAGTAAAACACCCACCAAAACACCCACCAAAAAATGCTATCCCCCCACCTGCGCGCCTTTCCTTTCTAAATTCTAATTCCAAGATTGTAACCGCTGCCCCCAAAAAAGATGCTACAATACAATACAGTACAGTAAAAAAACTACAAAAACTACAAAGCCGAAGAAGAAAAGTATGACAACACCAAACAATAAAACCAAAAAGAAAGAAATAAGAAGAAGAACAAGAACAAGTCTGCGAATGTGTGGAGATGAATTTGTTTCTTTTCGCGCAAAAAATAAAAACAAGAACAAAAATCCCTCCCAAATCCAAATCCAAGTCAAAGAGACACACAAAACAAGACCCCCCATACCATCTCCCCTCCCTCATGCTATCCCTCAATTCCCCCCATCAGAAAAGATTTTCCCATCATGTGCTCATTATCCCCAAGTGGAGGTACTCAGTGCCCCGGATTAATCACCATGCAAATTGACTCATGCCTTCTGACCGCAAAACAATAAAACAAGCAAAGGAGAAAAAAAAGAGATACCAAACACACACGCTTCGCTTTGCACTTGTCGCATTCAAGGTAAATACTTTTTCGTAAAAGTCCCTTCACTATAGCTTTAGCAAAAAAAAAGAGAAGGCATCTTTCCCACCGATCGGTGATGCAATAAAAAAAATAGTGTCCGAATCAAGAAAAATCCCCAAAAATTCATTATGAAATATGCACCATCACACACACCACACTCCTTGAAATGCTCATCTGAACCCCCATAGACTCCTAAACCCCATCTGCATATGCGGGAACCCCCGACCCACATACAAGACAAAACAAAACAAGAGATGGATATCTAAAACAGGCAGGTATTGATTGCGGGAAGGAAACAGGGAACAAGGAACGGAGAATTGATTAAGCCGAGGGTATAAGTGCTTGTTGAAGGAAACATGGGAATTGGTAGGCTGAAAGCAATAAGATGTTGACAGGGATCACGATGGTGGAAGAGGGTGTCGAGGAGGTTGTGATGTAGACCGACGAGGGCGTCATGGATGGCATTGGCGTGCCCACTGCCCACTGCACTGCCCAGACGGCCAGCCAGATGAGTATGGAGGATGTATCTCCAAAACGGGGCAATTGATCTGAAGGGTGCAGGAAAATACGACCAGTCAATCCAAGCTCGATGGAGGTTGTACGTCTGATAACGTCTTCTGGCGTTGGGCGTATTGCAGCGACCAGGCTTGATGCTATCCACAGGTGGTGGTGTAGTATGGGCTGCGCGTATGAGGGGATACGAGAAAAACTAGGGTTGGGAGCGCGGGGTGGCCTGTGTGGCGCATGACCAATGATTCGTGCAGGACACCCTCAAACGAGCCCCCCCAGTGGCCCCCTCATGGTTCCTCACCCAATCAGCCGACGGCATGCAAACATCATCGCGAGAGTGGCATCTGGTGACTCTGGTGTTGCTGCTGCTGCTGCTGTGAGAGACTTCGTGGAAGCCGGCTCTCTCCCCCGGTCACCGCAGTATCCGCAACGTTGCGATTGTAATTCATCGGTTGGCTCAATGCTTGATGGTGAGGGGGGCTAGAAGCACCAGCTCCGCCCGTAGTGTTCGCGGCGTTGTTTTCGAGATACGGCGACATATCCCATGAACCTCGACTGTTCTGCGGTGGGCCCAACTGTGGGTACTGCTGCTGCGAACTCTGCATGTGATGCGGCGCGACCCCTTGCCAATGATTAGACGGCTCGTGGGGGTGGGTGGGCAGGCCCACGCGAAGATCAGGAGGACCACCCGTCAAGGACATCGTCTTCTGGCTTGGAGGCGAGAGCACTCGCGCGGGAATGTTTGCCGCATAGCCCGTTGAACTTGTCGACCCTGAGATCGATCGTGGTGAGAGAGCCCCATGATGATCTCCAACGTAAGAGATGCCGGCAGATGATCCTTCAGGAGCATAACCGCTCGAACTAGCAGGCGTCAGGATCGAAGCCGGACTGGCAGACTGACTCTCAATTAGCAAAACTTCCACGGCAAACTGTAAAACATTCAGGTACTCACATATTTACCGACGATCTTCTTGAGGGCCGACGCTAGATCTTTCCAGTGAAACACTTTGACGTCTTTCTCGATGTTGCGAGGCTTGGGGGTTGGGAATTTCATGATGACTTGGAAGAACTTTTCACTCTCGGCCTTTCCCTTGGACACCGTCAGGGGACGAAATCCTTCTAGATTCCTTCGGATCCGATTCTTCTCCTCAACCGTAAAACGTTCTGAGATTAACTGCTCCAGGAGGTAGATGGTGTCCACGCTGGTGACAAAATATTCATTTCTCTCTTCCCAGAAGATACAACTAATGCAAATACTGGATGGGTTTCGATCTTCAGGGGTCACAGGTTGAAATGTAGTGGTGATTGTGCTCCCTGATTGTGACCTTCGGAACACTACCAGTCTTCTTTTTGCGTTCTTTTCTTCTTCTGACCATAGATCTCGCATGGAAGTGAGTTCACCGTTGATTTCAAGCTTCGCCTTATTCGGGTAAATGGTGTACGCGTTAAAAGGTTGACCAGGATGTGATCCATGAGGTGTGGTTCCAGGGCTGGGGGTGTTCTGCAGTGTTGATGTTCTAATCAGGGCTGGATTTGCCGATGAAGCGGGTGACGGAAGCGCTGACAAGGATGAGCGATTCATCCCTCCATGACTTCTCCCCATGGAAGATCCGTAAGGACCATTATTCCAAGTTCCGACTTGTGGCGAGGGGGCTTTGTGAGTTGGGGGGGAGGCATTTGAGGAATTTGAATAACCATATCCCAGATGTCTTGATGATGGTTGCGAATGAAACCCGGGTATTGCTCGCTGGTATTGCGGGACAATATTGCTGTAGGAATGACTTGTTGGTAAATATGACGAGTATGACGAACTTCCATCACCAGCTTGGCTGTAGCCATAGCCTCCTCCATACTCTTCTTTAGGTCGCAAGAGTTGTGATGCAGACCTCTTCACGGGGCTCTGCATTAAATTCGGGGAGTCGGCAGATACCTTTCTTTTCCTGGAAAGGTCATGTCCTTCATTTGCACTTTGTATAGAGCTGATATAGGTAAAACTGCCAACGCTGGTTTTGGCCATCACATCTCCGTCCCCACTCTCCATGAGCATCTCAATGGGTACCTGCGGGACATCCCAGTTCGTTCCCGCAAAATCCGGCACATTGGCCGAAAGTGTGTACTGGCAAACCCCGCCCTGCTGGTTAGACTTCGAGATTGATGCCTGACATTTGTATTGACCAAAGTTCAGAAAGAATACCGGCGTATTGCTTGTCAGCAGCTCGTAAAGAGAAGTGATGTAAACATAAATTCTTGTATCTCCGGAACCTCTCGTGGGCGAGAATGAAGTTACCTCGAGATTTGGCGTAGAGCCGACATTCAAGAAGGGTCCCGATTGATCATCATAAGGTGCCCGACTATGTGAAGATGGAAATGTCATTGGTGTCACTTGGGCGGGGTTGGGAAATCCGGGCGTTGAGGCTGGAGATGGACCAGGCTGAGATCCGTAGGAAGGCGCTGCATATGGAAACGAACCTTCAGGATAAGTTCGCGACGCATCATAGCCTACCTTGGACATCAGTAACCTTTGGATCACTGACCGACGATTGGAATCAAGAATCCACTTACCATGAAGTTGAGGAGGTTTCCCGTAGGCAGACATAGGGAAACGATCCTTTGGGGAGTGCACCCTAGCCACAAGGGCTCCCTCGTACCCTTCTTCGTGAAATGCTGCACTCTCGGGCGAGGGATATGACTCGTCTACAATAATGGGCGTATGGGACGAGAAATGTTCAGGCTGCAGCGGGTGAGTCAGTAAAGGACGCGCGGGAAGCCATAGGCAACAACCAATTTTAGGGACGAGAGGCAACTTACCCCAAGCGAACCGTAATTTGAGTATGCCAGTTTGGCGGTTGCAATTAGACCGGAGGGGAAATAACGAGCGATGACCACCAAGCAGATCGTAAGTATGCGAGACTGTCGTAGACCTCCAACGGAAAGACAACTTCTCGAATGCTTCTATCTCACAACTTCCAGGGTGAGAGAGATCAGACAATCGTGTCGGGTAGAGTCGTTTTGCGTGAGACCTCGATCAAGTAAAAGGCAAGTGCAGAACTGTATGCCCAGTTGCTCTGTCGGATGTTTTATTAAGGTTTGAATGGCTTGGACTAACGATGGTTGCTGGGAAGTTAAAGAGGAGCGTTTGGATTGAATGCTTCAGTTGCTGGACTTCTGTTGGACGTCTCGTTGCCGGATATACTAAGTTAGAACCAAGAAGACGTGAACGGGCAAGGATCGAGTCTCGGAAGTATGAAACTGGAGAATAAAGTATTGAAAGTATTGGTGCTGAGTGAGTGGGACGGGTCAGCCAGCTGGTCGATAATACCAGAATGATAAAGAGGGAACTGGATCGATGGAGGCCCGAGTGGGATTTGAAAAGCTGTACTTACCGAACAAGACAAAGACTTGAAGCTGTTGACGTTCGACTTGAGTTGGCCGGGTCCCAGAGGTTATGCAGCCACCCGAATATGCGAACTGGAAGAGAACTTGTTAGTCGACTAGGTTATGTCGTCACGGTCATGCTTGCAAGTGCCGGTGACTTTCCAAACGAGATACTGGGGGTGTAGAAAAGGTGGTGTAAACAGGCAAGCATATGTACACATGCGAAGTTGAAGTTGGAGACGAGGCGTGGGTGTGCTTCTGGCGCGAGATGTTGTGCACAGATGACTTGATGCAGGGATGCAAGGGGGGGTGCTTGAAGAATTGGGTGCAAGAGGAGCTAAGAGAAGCTAAGGGGAGCTAGCAAGAGCACTCACATTTAGAGGGGTGTAGGGAGGGAGTGGGGTCAAAGTGCCGTGCAGCCCAGCCCGGTGCAGCTCTTTTTCTCTTTTCTGTAGTGGAGCAAACGCGCAGGACACGCCTTGATTGAGTCCTCTAGAAGCTGGAGCCAAGTCCGGGCAGACTCTCCACCTCACCTTACTCCACGACCGTGGCCGCGTGCAAAGCGGCTGATGGTTGGATGGGGGTTGGAGGAGTGAACTGAAAGAGGTCACCACAAGCGAATGGTTGTTTTAGCGTAGCGGCACGGAAGTGTCAATAATAGAGCAACGCAAGCTCCAAGTGCCCAGGACTGTCAAACTTCGGCTTCTGTGTAAACGTCAACGTTTTCTCGTTTCGTTTCTAGCTGGTTCGTTTTCTAGGTCGAGCCAGGTTGGAATTGAAGGATACACGAGAACCTCCGAGAATATGATATCTGGTGAAATCTGGTGAAATCGCCGCGAGTGGGTGTGTCTAGGAATCCGGAGTAAGTCGCAATAATGGCGCCGAAAGAGGAAGAAACACGGTCGATCAGATCTGGGTGGGGGACCGGTGTGGCTGCAAGATGGAGGGAAAAAGAGAGAGGGAGTGGGAGAGAGCGCAAGAGAGAGCAAAAGAGAGAGAGAGAAGGTCCTCGGGAGTGCTCTGGTCTAGGTGTCTATTATCCCACTTCCTCCCACACTCGAATGTCCTTGTCCCGGGCGTGTCGAGGTCCAAGTCCCGGTTCTCCAAGTTCCAATGCCAAACAGAGGCGGCCAGATTTTCCTTTCATGCGGTGAGTGGGTGCAGGTTTCGAGAAGATGGCGTCGCGGATATGAATATGGAAAGACCGCAAGGAGGCTGCCGATCTAGCAGATCATACCAATCAGTATCATATAGGGACTCCCTGTGAGGCCCAAGACCGATGAGATTGCCGGAGCAGAAGAAAAGAAAGAAGCTCTTCTGGAAAATGACGAGACGGAAGTGCCAATGGTGCCAGTGGTCCCAGAGACAGCCAAGGAGGTTGATCTGATCAGGGTCCGGCCAGGTTGGTCCTGGGAGAGGAAGTCTAGCTAGTAGAAGTAGCAACGAGAAGCAGCTCTTGATGCCCTCAGAATACAGCGCGGTGAGCAAGGCGAAGAAGCATTGTGGTGTTGTCCCGGCTTTAGATTTGCTTGGTCCCGTCTACGGTGCGTCGGGAATGGCCCGTATGCCGTAGAAGACGGAGTATGGTAAAGATATTCGTAGTGCCGCTCGAGGCTTGGAATGGAGGGAAGGCGCCTTCGGGGGGTCTGGGCCTGTGCCTGCCGAGTAGAGCTAGCTGGAGAGCTAGAGCTAGAGCTAGAGCTAGAGCTAGAGGCTAGAGAACTAGTTTGGATTATGACAGCTGGTTGTTGATGTGATGGGGTTCTGGTCGGGAGCGGCGTCGGATTGGAAAACTGGTGGTTGCGATTACCTCAACACTCACAGCACGTTGGTGGGATGAGGGCATCCAAGGAGAGGTATCTCTCTTCTCTCTTGGTCAGGGCAGAGCAGGTGTGTTCACGCCACCGCTCCTGCTTAAGGGGAGAGCGTGAGGCGAGGGCGAAGCACAGCTGTGAATGACAGAAACTACAGCCCAAATACTCGGTACAGTTCCTACGTACGTTGCTCTCGAAAACACCGCAAGCTGGACACACGATCGAGAACCACCTTTTTGCAGGACGCGGAGGTGGAGGTCACGATGGGGTCACGGGCGAAGGGGCATCTTCAGTCATGGCAGGCAGCTGGAGGCCGTAGCCGCACATAAAAATACCTACAGTACAAGTACTGTACAGAGTCCCTCCTACGTCCAGGCTATACTGAGCAGGTACCAGGCCAAGCAGATGGGGCAATTCCGACGGCGACATCGTTTCTCGCTCGCGAGAGGATATCCCAAGATAACCAGGTTTGCATGCCTACCCCCCCGTACGGAGTATGCTCTGTAACCACTGGCCTTGCGCTGTACGGAGTACATCGTGGGAGTACTGCGTATTGCGTACAAGGTACGCCCCATGCTGAGTTACCAGCGACGCCATCCCGACCAGTCGTGCTCCCCCAGGTGCGGTCGAGGTCAAGCCTCTGTATTGATGAGTGGCTTTGGTTGTGGCAATGTTTACTGGCAATGAGTGGAGGACAGCTTAGCAGGGCGGGTGTCGCGGGAGAAGCGAGTTGTCGTCAAAAAATGCATATGCTGTTCATCTGCGCTTCTGCGCTCTGACAGACCGGGCAGGCATCATGCCAACAGGGGACGCGGGCGGGGCCTCTCGTACAGTGCTTCTACGAAGTATCCAAGTACATAAAAGTAAAAGCGGCCGTCGATCGCTCTCATTGATTACCTAAATTTCCGGTACGAGGATATGGGCTTCCACTGCCCTCGAATTCTCCTGAGGTGAGCATCATCATCCAAAGCAATGCTTTGAAGTGTTGACCAATTTCCATGCCCAAAATCCATCCCTTGGATCAATAAACAGAACAACGGGCGCTATGTTCGGCAGCTACAGCTTCGACACGAGCAGAACGAAGGGCCGGGGACGGGATACGGCACTGCGAGGACCAAAATAGAAGTCAAGTGCCTTAACTCCTTCGTTCTGGGCTGGGCTGGGCTGGAAGTGGCCCTGAATGGCTCTGTTCGCTCACATCTCCACCGCCTCCGAGCTAAACATACGAAATATTAGAAGTAGGCTAAAGTTGCTTCAGAGGAAGCTAACTTTGGAGGGGAAAGCTTGACAGTAACCAATCTGGCTCTGCACCGACATCTAATCTCTGCTGACACTGGACCCCTCGTCTCCGTCCCTCCAGAGATTGACTCTGGCACTGGCACTGGCACTGGCTCTGACTAAACATGGGAGGAATCTGTCATCCGCCTGTCACCTGCCCTGCCAAACACCAACTCCTGCGAACATCCTGTGCAGATGCTGAATCCAATGCAAACTCATCCTCTTGTTCCTCCTCTCCGGACGAACCGAACCGTACCGACCGCCTGGGCCCGTACTCATGCTAATGCTCATGCTAATGGATATCTGCTTGTGCATACGTGTACGGTAAGCACATCTCAGGAAACCCCTCCTCACAAAATACCGAGGGGTTCCCGTAAGTACCTCCGTACCTTGGCCTGCCTATAACGAGCGCCTCTTAAGCCTCCAGCTCAGGCATAGCCATGGCATGGCATGGCATGGCGGCAGCGATTGAGATAGATGTGCATGCATTCTGCACCTGCACGGCAATCCGATGAGATTGCTCCTCTCGTCGATTGGGACCAACGCCTCAACGGATTTTCCTGGTGGAGGGACAGCGGGGTTGATAGGGCCCCTTAATACTTCTACTTTCTACGAAGTAGTCGTATCGACGATGAAACTTTGAGCTTGAGATTGAATTGGAGCTGTGAGCACTCCCACTCCCACTCCCGGTGAGCAGCCGCATCTTTGGCTAGAGTGACGCCGGCAATTGAACCAGCCTGCCCATCAATCCGGCCAAGATGACCCATCGTCCAATTGTTTTCGGATCGTCTCCGCGCTTGCAGAGTTTCTGTGCGACCATCAAACGGTTTCGCGGATAGTTTGATTTAGTACGGAGGAGACTCCAATACCGTAGTTTAGACTCTAAGACTGCTTAGTACTGTATACAAGATACTACCGGTATAGTACCGAGGGCAGTGCCAGACCCAGACCGCCAGAAAAGTTGAGGATCTTCCACCTCGAAACATCTCCTTCAATGCTGAGACTGAACGAAAATGGAAATGGCAATGGTAATCAATGGCAGCGACAGAAGCCGACCAAACAGCTGCAGCCTGCAGCCTCCTTCCACTACATGCCTCTCTATCCACACATCATGGTCTGTGGGGAAATTGCTTATATTCCAACTGGGAACTTCGCTGAAACTCGACTCGGCTCTGCCCGATCGTAGACTCCGCAACACCATACCACAGAAGAGGAAACTCGGTTATATAATCATCATAATACGGACAGGTTGATTGCGATCGACTTGGTCGTAGATCAGCCCAAATGTCCCAAAGAAGTCGCCAGCTGGCTTGTTGCTGCCAATATTGGCCATTTTTCGGACGCCCTCTTTGATAGCGCCAATCATAGATTCATCACCGAAGACCCGCATCTCAGATTTATGATCGACGCCTGGATGAGCTCAGCGGGAGACACCACATTCTTGCCCAGGACAGGACAGGGCAAGCCCTGGGCCGTTCTGTACGCCACCTGCTCACCCTAGTCAGTAGGGATTGCAGGCGTGTTGGGCGCAGCGCAGTTGCACCACTGAACTGGCGATGTGAGCTTTCTTCCCCACGATACCTTCGTACAAGCTGTACTTTGTACCTCCTCCACCGTCCCTCGTCCCACATCACCACGAGTGAAGAACCGAGACCAAGTCTTCCAGAACCGCCGCTCTTGCTGTCGTGTCCTACTGAGGGTGCAACACTCATCTTGCATTGCGCGATCCCGCCTCGGTGAGTGTCACCAGAGCCAACGGGGAAGAAAAGGTACACAACCTATCCGCAGTGCGGTAAACACATCTCGTCATTGGAAGCACATCACTCCACTGGGCACATTCTCGTCATGTGCGCTATGAATAGCATGAATGGCCATCCAAGAAGGCGCAAGAGGTCCAACCAGCCAGCCATGAATCGTTGAAGTCATTGGTCAACCAAAAACGAAGAGCAGAAAGTAGAAAGCACCATATCATCCATCCCCCAGTGCCCGCCTATCGCCGAGTTTGACTGAACATGAGTTGAGATGAGGACGTCCCATGGAAACGCTCGTGGCTGTGTGTTTGATTCCCCGCCGTATTTCGTTCGCACCAAATCCTGTCGTCAGCTGAAATTTTCATGCATGGGTATGTGGTCGGTGAAGTTGGCGAGACGAAGAGGAAAGTATGAAAGCCGAACAACGACTGGCCAAAGCGGCATTGAAGCCGCAACATGAATTAAGTTGCAGATCGGGAGATCATAATGCAGGGACAAACCATTCAACCAGGTTTGTTTCTTTGAATTCACCGACTATTTTTGACCCTTCTCGGACCTTTTGCATCTTCTCTTGTCATTCAATCACTTTCGTTCCAGTTTGAGTCCTAAAGCCTTGTAGCAAAGGCTTCTACTTTCAAGAGCCGGACGGAGCTTCTGATAGAAATCCCCGCGCTATGCGGGCAGAAAACTATGCGTCAACATTGAATGTACTTTGAGGTAGAGGGCAGGGCCTGGGCTTTTGCTTGACAGGTGTCAATTGAGCCTCTAGCGCCTCTTTCAATTTGGCATACGCCATTCTCGAATGGAAAACCACTCCTCGAGCCCGCAATAACATCGTGCTACTTCAAATGCAAGGTCCCATTCCCATCATCCTTCTCGAATCCGAGTCCTGTAATTATCACGAAGATCACTTGAGCACAACAGGACCGATCATCGGGATCTCTCTCCCCCCGTTTTGTTTGGTAACACTTTCCACCGTTGATGAAGGACATTAAGGGCATTCTTGAATCGCATCGCACAATATGAAAGGGTCGCGACAACGTTTCTTGGCCCCCCCATGTTGACAACAGATAATTTCTTAATCAGAACATGCGGCGCTCGGTCTCTCGAAGCCCAAATCCCAAGTACCCACTCCCTTCTTATCCACCATGCCGCTTTTCTCTTCCCCCCAACGAACAACGAACTTCTTCGGCAACTTGCATGTTTGGCTTCGTACAATTTCGGCATCACCCGGGGACCGCCTATCACCTCTCCTTCCAGGTTCCAGCAAATTGAGAGTTCGTGCCAACATGACTCTCTACTCCTGTCGAAACGAAATTCTGGATTTGCCGCTGTCTGTGTCGTTCACGCAGCATGTTGTTCTGTTTGATCTCCTGCCCAACCCTCCCAATCTTTTCAACCACGGCTTCGGAATATTTCCCCACTGATTCTGTCACATTTTCTTTTTTGGATTTTTTTTGGGATCTCGGTACCTGAAATCCGGAGAAAGAGAACCAGCCCCAAAATGAAATGTGACGCTGCGGCAACTCAAAATGCAAAATCAACGCAAAATATGCATGTCATCCCAAACACGCGGTCTTTCCTCCCTTGATGGGGTCGTTTTTGTGATCGGATACGGAGGCTGTAGAACATCCGAATCTGGTCTTTTTTTATCATGCCTTGCATCCCCCCTCCCAAATCTCTTCCACTAACCAGCCAGCCAAAAAGATTTTGTCGCGAACATGCGGCTGAGTTTCTTTCTTTGTACTAATGAAAGATGAAAGGGCTTTCATTATCCATCCCTTTTCGGACGAGATTTTTTTCTTTTCTTTTCGCGTGGGTGTCTTGGTTGACCACGCGATTTTTTACGAGACGATGAATCTTTTTTTTTTTCCCAACTCTCCTTTTTTCCAATTCTCCTTTCTTTCCAACTCTCCTTTTTTTCCCAACTCTCCGTTCCTTTTCTTTTTTCTTCTTGTGATATAGACTGCACAATACAATGTACCTGGCTGAATTTTTTTTCGATCCTGGATGGATGGGCTATGGCATAATCCGGTACTTTTATGTATTTATTGTATAAAGCCAGCCAGTGGCCAGTGGCCACCTTGCAGCTCTACTCTTCCTAATGGTTAACACGTCTTCTTCTATTATTTTTTCCCTAAAGATAGAATACTCTGCGATAATAGACGTTATTAAATTATTCTCTTAATTGATTCTTCTTTTCTCTCTCTTCTTCTTCTTCTTCCCTTTTCCCTTCTCTTCTCCTTCTTTTTCTTCTCTTTTCTCTTCTTCTGTTTCTTCGGAATAAAGGGGGTGTTATAGAATATAATAACGGTGTATATAGAGGTATCACTATATAATACGAAGAGAAAAGTAAAGTAAACTATAAACAATCCCGTACCTAATAAACTATATAGAATAAAACTTCTTTCTTTTTTCGAGGGTCTTTTTCTAGGGGAGAAGGGGATATAGAGATTAATAAACCATCTATCAAGACCACGGTCCATGAGAGGATTCTCGGTTCTTACGTAGGTAGCTATAGGTATTTCCGAACTTGTTTACCTATATACTTCCCTTTTCCTTTTAGAGGGGGAATGGTTTATTATTCTTCTGTTTCTATTTCTGTTTCTTAATTTGTTCTGGTTTTTTTTTAGATAGAGGGTATAGTGGTTTTCTGAGATGAAAGATGGAAATTTATAATTAGGTAAATAAGTACGTTATATACCTCCGTCTCCCTTTAGCTTACTTTTAAAACCTATTCCTTTTATCCCTTCTATTATAGTAGTATATAGTATAACATATACTATCCTATACTCCTTCCTTTCCTTTCCTTTCCTTTCCTTATTATAGTAAATAGTAAATACTATTTTTATATCTCATTATAGTACCTAAGGTTTACGAGATAAAAATGTTTACTTAGGGGAGAGATACTAAAGTATAAAGTTTGGAGGGGGGGAGGGAGAGATGGGTATAGGTATAGGTATAGGGAGGTAGTTTTACCAGTGTTAATAAAGTATGAACTAGGAATTGAATGGGTTTAACCTGCGGGTGAGGGGGGTTTGTATGTACTAGATGTATTGGATTACCGGATGGATGGATGTATAGGGCGTTGGTCTTTTGCGTGGAATAGTAGCTTTCTTGGTTTAGAGGAAATAAGATAGAGGATTTTAGAGATATATATACTTTAGTTTATAGTAGGTTTTAGATTAGGTTCTTAGGTTTTTATTTATTCTTAGGTATAACTATATAGTATAGTAACACTTTCAATCAAATGCTTAACTTAATTCAAGTACTAATCGAGTTACTTAAATCATTATAATTAACTAATTTAGTTAAGTTAAGTTAAGTTTAGTAGTAGATTCAACCAATTTATTATAGATACTAGTTATTCCTATCTCTAAGTACTCTGAAAGAAACTACTACTTTATCACTCTAAAAATATGAGATCTTTTATGTAGCTGTAATGAAATGGTATAAGTTCCGCTGTTCTGATTTTAGTCTCGATGTCCTTTCTAGCTTAGCCTCTCGCGCCTAAGCTGAAGTTCTATTATATACTACTCTATGGTAGTGGAATGAAAATACTCTTGTAACCTACTCAATCTTTTCGTCGCGTTTGATTTTCCATGGGATTATTGGGGGGTACTGCTTGTGGGTTTCTGGTTGGTTGGTTGTCTTGCACTTTTCGACTGATTGGTAATAGATAGTATGCGTAGCAGATTTACGATTGTATAAGGAAGTTGTAAAGGCCATTCCTATCATTTTGGGATTTGGTGAGTGTATGGGTGCTCCAGATCGTTTACATTACGTTAGTTGATTAGGAGGTATGTTGTAGAAGTTGAGAGGAGTGGTAATGGTTGTGTGTTCGGTTTGTATTGGTGGCTTGTTTAGAGAGAGTGTCTTCGAGTGGTATAGTTTGTCGTGGCTTTGAATGATTGAGATGGAGTCTATGTACTGTATATAATGAAAATTCTTTCCGAAATATATGCGCTCCGAGATCGAGTTTCTTGGGCTAAATAAGTGGGTGTCTTTCTGTAATGTTATTGCCTAACTTCACCCAGATTACTGTTGTGTATTAAGCGAGAGGGTTGATGTGAGAAAATCTAATGAGCGGAGTTTTTGGCGGATATCTCACAGACATTAGGTATCTATGAAAGGACGGCATTCATAAGGAATTAGAAACTTTCATGAGAAGCTTTCATGGTCTCTTTGTTTGTTTCAATCTTTCCATTGTCCTTGATATAGTAAGACAACTTGAAGATATTTGTGGAAATCACCTCATATCTAAGAATATTTCTATAGGACTTTTCCGAATTAGCTCTAATTCAGCCCTCTTAAAAGTCTAGAAACGTGCTAACGAGGGTTCAAAGTAAATCATACCTAAATGAATTAAGCCGAATAGTTCCTTCTAACCTCTAATATTTTGGTGCTATTTACTTACCCCACTTTTCTAGCCAAATAGGCTTAGATAACCATGCGGTTAGAAAGGGTCACGGTGAATAACATACACATGAACCCCGCATTTATAATACACCAGTATCACGGTCACACAAATAAGAACTATCACAAATTTTAAAGAGAGGGGGACGGGGGACAAATCCCAACCCTACTTCTTTTCAACATCTCCTCGCTAACAACAAAATGAGCATTTGCAACCTACACCCCGCCTGCACACCAGGCTCCTTCAACTTCCCCGCGATCTCAGGAACTTCCCTTCTCGCAATAGAAGCCGCACCCATAACAAATTATTCCTCATCGGGCTGGTACCAAAACAACGGACCGATCACACTCTCAGGCCTCGAGTTCTGCAATGTAAGCCTTACTTACTCACACACAAACGCAAACGATCATGTCAGTGTCCAAGTATGGCTTCCACCCACCGATTCCTGGAATGAGCGCATGGTCGGGGGAGGCGGAGGTGGTGTAGGCGCAGGACTTTTCGATCAAGCGTACGTTGTTATGGCAGGAGCTGTGGATGAAGGGTATGTTTCTATTGGAACTTCTGCCGGAGTTGCGAGGGATATCTATCAGTGGGCACTCGATGAATATGGAGACGTGAATCTGGATCTTCTGGAGAATTTGGGAAGTCGTTCGTTAGGCGAGTTGGCAGTCATTGGGAAGAGTGTTGTGGGCCAGTTTTATGGGAGGGAACCAAGGTATAGTTATTGGAATGGGTGTTCGCAGGGTGGAAGACAGGGGTATGCACTTGCTCAGAGGTTTCCGGGTGCTTTTGATGGTATTGCTGCTTCTGCACCGGCTATAAATGTAAGTGAACCAACCTCGGGTTTCTCCTCCGTCAGTTCTAGCATGTGTGGCTTGATTTTATCAAACCCCAGGGATGTGTTTATGACATATCTATTCTCACGAGAAGAAATCTGATATGTCCTCAGTGGAACAAAGACTTGGTAGCTGGTCTCTGGGCACCCATTTTCATGAACATGAATGGGTACCCATACAATTGCGAGGTATCGGCAATCACCTCTGCAGCAATAGCAGCATGCGATCCTCTCGACGGCGTGACTGATGGGGTAATCACAGACACTTCACTCTGCACCTTCGACCCTAGATCGCAAATCGGGAAGGAAGTAGATTGTCTCGCTGACTCTGGACTTCCAAAAGTGAAAATAACACCATCGGCAGCGGCTCTCATACAAGCAATCTGGGATGGAGCAAAACACCCAGATAACTCGAGCATGTTCCCGGGATATCCCAAAGAAACCATGACAGGCGGCTCATTCGGTACGACTGGAACGACTTGTACTAATGGAACTTGTGTTCCTTCAGGATACCCTTTGTCGCGCGATTGGATTAGGCTGTTTCTTCTGCACGATCCGGCTGCAAATTTGTGGAATGCCACTTGGGAACAATGGGACAAGTGGTTCTATGAGAGCGTGCGAAAATATGGCAAGTTCATGGAAACCGACTCGACAGACCTTCGTGCTTTTGGACAATGTGGTGGGAAGTTACTTACTTTCCATGGAGGGGTTAGTTTATTCCCCTTTCGTAAACAATCATGTGAGCTGACTTTTTCGCAGGCAGATCAACTCATCACCCCCAAAAATTCAGAAGCCTATTACGACGAGGTAACATCTGCGGATCCAGATATCCATGCTTACTATCGTCTATTTCTAGCACCTGGTGTTCAGCATTGTAATGGCGGTCCCGGTGCGTTTCCATATGATATTTTTAAGGCTTTGATGAAATGGGTGGAAGAGGGTATTGCTCCAGAGACTTTGGCTGCCAGAAGTATTCCAACTGGGAACGAAACTGTGTTTGAGAGGACACTTTGTGCGTATCCAAAGAAGCAGTTTTACAAGGGTGGTGATGTGAATTCTGCGGACAGTTTTGGGTGTAGATGAAGATTCGGGATTTGGCCAGATTAGTCACAAGCGTATGGGACTGGGGCCAGCTTGAGTGGAATAAGCAGAAGGATTAGAGAACAAATTTTCAGTGCTGGTGGCACATGTACTCATTTGGAATCAATGGCAGAATTTCACAGTGATTACTGGTGAGATATATGAGGAGCGCACTGTCAATGAAATAAAAGTCGATACAGAGTTCGGGTAAAGAAGAAATTTGATGTTTCCTCGGACTTTTAAACTACTGAGTTATACCAACTCTTTCCATATACTTATAAAGACATACCCTTCAACCCTGCTTTGAGCTTGCTATACCCATCTTCTGTCTCTGTAGGACTTTGAAATAAATACATCCCTTCTACAAAAGATTCTGGAAAGGTTTACCCTAAACTCCTCACAACTTCATCACTAAGAACCGCACGTCTCAACTACAAGACAAAAACTGATTCCAGCACTACTATTGCCTCCCCCTTTCCAGCCGCGAAACACTCATTCTCGTGAGAATGAAAGTGACGTCATCACTATAGCCAGATTATCTAACAGATCACTTCTTAGGAGAGGCTTTGCTCTGAAAGATATAAAAGTAAAAAACCAGATGCAGTCAGAGGAAGGAACTATTATGTTGTTTATTGTAAACAGATGAGTAAAGTCATGATCAACTGGAAGTACCTCATATTAGATACCTAACTAAATATTTAACACTATTTATGGAGGGAGAAGTGAAAATATGGCGTTTCTTTAGCGAAGTGTCACTACAGGAGACCGCAAATCTCACTCCATCAAACATCAGCTGTGGAAACACAGATCATATCGTTCTTGTACGTCGGAATGAACAGCCCGCCCATCTCTTTTTTTGCATATTGAGGCCTTCCGTCCCAATTCATTTCTACCGCCTTGAGCCAATTCTCTCAGCTTTCTGTTGAAAGTGGTTTATAGAAATGAAGTAAGCCAACAACTAGTGTAACCCAGCAACTATTCCAATCGCCCAACATACTTGCAATACACAAGCATGAGTCTTCAACCCATGTGCTTGTCCAATACAAATACACCCCCAAAGACGCATGAATTCCCGAAGGAGGAACGAGCAAACAGTCCCCTCGCCGCCCTCAAAAGGAACTCTCTTTCTGGTACTCGGCCCGATGCCAATATTCCCTTTAACTAGAATATAATCGCGAGCACCAGGCCCCTTAGAAAAAGACATAAAACATTCTGCACCGACAGCGAAGCGAGCAGTCTAGATGGTTCGGACGACAGGTTCGTTTCGCCTTCTCAAAATTTAGACGAAAGAACCAATCATACGACAAGATCATGTTGAAACCCGCACCACAGTATTTACATTTTCGTCGCTTTGATGCGTCTTCATCATCAAGATCCTTGTCGGTGAAGCTTGCTGACGGGATTTCCAGAAGCTGGGCAGCCCCAAGTCAAACAAAAGAGCTGCAATCAACTCAACGCAGCAATGAAGCCTTTCGGAGAGATTGCGACGTTCATCTCGTGTCATGTTCTCCGTACTAGTGATTTGAGTCGATGTCAGGCTAAGGTCCAAGAGGCTAAGGTCCAAGTGCTAAAGCAAAGTTGGATTCGAGGGTAGTCTGGTTGCTCTTTCTACCACTTCGATGGATTGACCTCAAGCATAGCCGGACAATGGTAATTTGTAAAGGCCCGAAATCCCTCTCCCTCCTACCTCGAATTGACCTCGTAAATCCCCTGTTATATTGAGGACTGATGACATATGGAGGGAAGGCATCATCTGGTTTATTTGCAGAGTGTATGCCATCGTAGGCCTCCTAAAAGCCATCTGTCTACCTCAATGTCATCAAGGCGGCAAAATTTGACTAGTGTGAATGCTTTCTTTTCAAATAGACGTCCAGTGCATGCTTGCTTCGTACTTTGAACACACCGAGACCCTACGATGCCTTCATTTTGCCAGGAACGTCCTGAGAAACCTTTTGCCCGCGCAAACCTTTAGCTGCCACTGTACAATACTGTACTAGTAAGTTTCCCACTGCTGTCAGAACAAAAAATAACTCCCCTACCACTAATTGAGGGCGGATGGATTAGCATGCTCAAAAGCTCTTCATTTTCTATATATCTGAATTCTTCCCGTCCCAATGCACCAAACCTTGGCTCTTGAGATCTGATGAAAAGAAAGTCTCATCCAAAACCTTTTTATCGCTGACCTTATGCTAGCTCGCTCGTCCTCAAACAAAGTAAAGTTTCCGACAACAAACGCAGTATCCCACAGATTGCGATAGTTTAACATATGCTTATGCACATTTCGAAGGAAAGAAATGATTGCAAGATCACTATCATATCGATATATCCATTGTTGTTTTTAGCACAAGTATGTAATTATGTAAACATAGCTTTAGCACGGTCGGTGATTGCAGTCTCAGTCTCATAGTACGCAAACCCTGTATATGGCAGATAGATAGAAGAAAATTGGCGAAACACTTTGGTACAGCGTCAAATAAGCTTTTGCGATGCTGATTTACTCTACAGTACAGTAATGCACATTATATTTCCGTTCGAAAGCCAAAATAAGCAACTAGTCAGTAACTAGTTATAAACTAATCGTTCATTCTTCCATGCCTGTGACTACAGATCCTTCCTCTACTATATAACCCAACCCACTAGACTCGAGGCTCCGAGCAAGTCAAAACAAATCCCAAATTAGCTTAGGAGATGCAGAGTTCTATCAACGTGAAGAAAATGAACGAGGGGAAACCATGATTCGTGGTGTTAGTTCGAAGGACAAGATGTTCCACAACAGTGTCGGAAGCGCTTAAGCGAGCGACTCTGATTGGTTAAATGGCATTGGCTAGCAACCAGATCATTTGCCAGGAATAGGGTGTTTGTTTTGTGGCCTCTTTATAACTAGTTCGCAACTAGTTACTTCGTAAAAGTACTGTACTTGAGCTTGCAAGAGTGGGAGTGTCAAAACTGGAGTCTGCTGGGTATTTTGTGGTCTGATAAGCTAGCGGCATGTGTCCTTCAGGACTGGGTAGCTTATTGGCTAATATACCCAGATTCTTCTGCAAGGAGTCACTCACTGTCCGCAAGCTAAAAGGGCGTTGATTAGCAACAGTCGAGGCAGCTAGTGTCAAACTACCACTAAAACAGCGATGCGCTAAAATTTAGCGCAATCTACTTTACCTATCAATATGAACAGACAAACTTTAAGCCAAATCCGCGCTTTCCACACCGCTGTATTTATACAAAACCACACCGCAGTGTTTCACAAAACTCCCAATCGAGAAACAACATCGCTCAAAGCATTTTCAGAACACCCCTATACATCCCTACTTTTCCCAATCAAAACAACTGACTTCATCCTAGCTCCTACTATCTCAAAACTAGGATCAACTCTCAAACTTACCATGATGAAAAACCGAAATGTTAGCTATTAAATATCAATCAGCCAATGAAAAATAGATCTATAGGATAGAGCAAGTATCGAGCCTTTTCATTCCCTAGACCTTCCTCAACAACCCTGAGTAGAAGGACTAATCGCCTCATACATCTTCCAAAAGCTGCCATCTAGCAGACTTCTTCTCCCGAACCTATCCCGAAACAATCATAGTTTGATTTAGGATGGAATAAACGATCCTCACTCTACTACTGTACATCCCACGACAGTATTTAGAAAATCAGACTCTCCCAGCACTTTACTTTCTCGTAAATACGGGAAACAAGGAAGTTTACTTGCGGGTGAAACTATGGATACGAGGCTCCAGTTCATTTACATACAGTACATACGCCGCAGGTTCATGAAGGAGCTTTGGTATATCTTGTCTCAGCTTGATAAGCTTTTGGTATCTATAGCACATTTACAAAGTACCTAAGCAGTTATCGTGAAGATATAATTTCCTTAGTCCTGGTTCTGGTTTTAAAGACATTCTACTTCTAGGAGAGAATCCTATCCAATTCCAGTTGAAACACTTAGTTATCAGTAAGTATTCTACCTTTACCTTATCATCATCCAACCTAAATCGAACTCGGTAAAAACACAAAAAAGCTTAATCTTCATGCCCAAACCTAAATATAGATCATGCACATAATTCGTAAGTTTTATCGCTGCCCAAAAGCCTTGTGCTAGGAAACTCAGTATAAGGATAATTCTCTCACCAGAAAATCTTACTTCACAAGCAAATAGAAGTAGATAATTTTCGTTGCTAATATACCTAGCCTGTGTTTCTGTTAGCGCAAAAATCTACTATGGTAATTATAATTCAAGATACAATATCAACGACGCATCGTGCTACTACAGTAGACCCCTACGGAGTCGCAATTAAGTTCCGACAAATCAAAACAGTCTTGTTTACCTTGTCAAACTACTTCTACCTAGGGTGAGAACACAGATCAATCATATTTAGAAAAACTTCGTACTTCTACTTCAAACTATGATAGACCCATGAGAAACTCGTCACAAAAAGGACAAAGCTTCTCTATTCCCATAAATTCATAATTGCGATCATATACTCCCGTCTTTGTGGGGAAACATAATTTCAGGACGAGGAGGAAAGAGGAAGGTGGCCCATCTCTCATTTCTTGACTTAAAATTTTAAAAATTCGAAATGAGATAGGAGATAGGAAATAACGTCTACACAATAAAATACATAACCTTATGAAAATTATGCTCCTGACAGTTAATGGTGTGATCCATCCCCACAAAGCCTTTCCAGCCACCAAAGGTCCCAAGCGAGGTTTGAGGTTCTTGTTTGAAGTAAACACATAGTGTGCCAAGAAATAAGGCATAGTATATTGGTGTGCACCCTGGACGTCGATAGCATGTCTCGGCCCCGACTTTTTAGCGCTAACCAGCGAATCAGAGACGTGGATCTGGGCATTATACAAGTCCACGGGTAGACTTTTCTCACATATGATCTACGAGACCGTGACAGGCGGCAACCCGACTTCCGAGCTGGCGGCCACCGTAAATTTACCCCCTTTAGAGTACTGTACAAGTAGAGAGTACTGTACAAGTAGAAGTTCGAGTTAAAGGGTCTGGACAGCTCGCGTCGCCCCCTCCCCTGTATACGACTTGTTATAGGCAGGGTATAACTCCACAATATAGCCCTCTAAGCCAATTGAATTGTCCAATTCATGTGGAGGTATATCAGAAAGTGACAAGGGGGGGAGGGGGGAGACCCGAGCTGTCCAGACCCTTTACTTCAATAAGCTTGAAAAAAAAAAAAACACCCCCGCACTAGTGGGTTTGCTTGAATGTGAGTAACTCATGTTGCAAAGGGGCTGATACGGTAGGAAAGTAGGTATTGAAGAAAGATATAAAATGTATTTGTGTGTATAATCGGCAAATGGTATAATCATCATCTCTATCATTAAGTTGCCATAATCTTATGTTATGAACCCCCCCCC